>JAKSZP010015947.1:0-150361 GCA_022478985.1 Massospora cicadina | reverse complement strand
GTTGGCAAAAACAACTCTGCCAGTGAGGGTAGTAGGGTGGGCTCTGAGAGAGGTGATTCGCTTCGTCACGTTGTCCAGTATATGGCCTCCATTACTGTTGACGCGTATCCTCCTGCCTCCAACCACACGCCCAGATGGCGTACCGGTCCTATGGTAGGTCGCGGCACAAGGGGAGCGCCAGTGGAGCGGTGTGTTTTGAGTTAGTAAGGCGTGGACTTGGGCGAGCAGCTGGGCTGGGTTGGGAACTACTTGCTGGGGCCCAGCAGTTCTGAAACTGACCAAGGAGGATGATTTCGGTTTTGGAGGCGTTCAGTGCCGCGTTGCTTACCCGGGAATATTCCTGGATGAGGGCTTCAAGCGCGCGTGCATCTTTATTATTAGACACCCCCACCACGCAATCATCTGCAAATGCCATCATCTTGACTGGGGTTTGGCCTGGCACATGGACACCAGTGAGTTGGGCATTCACATTTCGCAGTAGTGGGTCAAGGCTGAAGTTGTATAAGAGTGGGCTCAGGGGGTCCCCTTGTCGCAGGCCCCTTTGAGGATGGACTACATCCGTTAGGAAACCTGGGCCGCACACAGCCATTGTTGCAGATTCCGTGAGCAGCATCACCCAGTTAATGAAGCGGGGAGGTAGGCGAAATTGTTGGAGGCAGGCCCTAAGGTATTCCCAGTTTACTATATCATAGGCCTTTTGTTGGTCCAAGAATACAAGTGCCCCAGAGGCTGTGGACTGACACACATTAGCCACAGAGTGCACGTTATCCCAAATCGACCTTCTGGGGATGAAACCAAATTGTTCTGGAGAGATGGTGGCAGATGCTACAGTCCCTAAACGGTTAGCCATGATTTTTGTTAAAATTTTGGTATCTGTGTTTGTTAGAGAAATGAGGCGCCAGTTGGCTAAGTCTAGCCTATACCTTTCTTGAAGAGTGTGACTGTAAAAGCCTCATGTCCTCCTGGTAGGAGGCGCGTTTCCGACAGGCTTTGGTTGAGTGAGGCTAGCAGCAATGGGGATATGTATTTAAAATATTTTTTGTAGAATTCATATGGAATGCCATCTGGGCCTGGGCATTTTCAGTTTGGCGCACCGTGAATGGTAGTCCATAATTCGTTTGGAGTAATTAAATTCATTATTCCCAAGTATCGGAAAATGGTGCGGATATGAGCTCTGTCGAGAAATTCCGCCATTTCAGCCAGCTGAATTGGTTCAGCTCAGTATAACTCGGAGTAATATCTTTGCATTTCGATTGCCATTTCAGCCGGTGTGTCCACAATAGAATTATCCAATCTTTGCACCTGTGTGCAGGCCACGCTCTGGCATGGTGCAAAAAATTTTTTGAAGAAGTATGCGGTGCACTTGTCACCTTTAGTGATGCGTGTGGCCCTGTATTGGACACAAACCTGATGTTTGTGTTGCCTTTCAAGTGTGTTGAGGTGGGCTGCTGCCTCCGCCCACTTCTGGCCCCATGCAGGGCTATATCCTGAGGCTGGAATGTTGGACTCCAAGTGGGCCAATTCTGCCAGCACACGCGATATAACTGCCAATGTGGCTCGTGAGCGTCTGGATGAGAGATGGCGATAGTGGCGGATGGTATCTTATTTGAAAGTTGCCCATGTGGAAATGGGGTCCGCGCAAAACGGTGCAACAAACAATTTTGCCAAAGTTGCCTCTTCCACCCATGTGGAAAATCCTGGCGACGCAAGCTCTGGGGGGTGGATTTTGCACCAATGTGGGGCAATTGCAACTGTGACGGGTAAGTGGTATGTTATCAAGACCAGTCGGTGGTTGGAGAATTCTATTTTCGTTGTTTTGAAGTGGGAGATGTGTGGTTGAAATTTTGCCGGTGCTAGAATAAGGTCAATGCGGGTCATGGACCTTAATTGGCCATTGTGGACGTGGGGACACATCATGTTTTCGAGCAGTGGGGCATGTTGTGGCAGCACATCCATTAACCCAAGGGTAGCTTTTAGAACGCGTAGTTCTATGTGACCCTGTGGGGCGTGGGGTGAGGGCAGCCACCGGTCCGTTAATGAGGTTAGCCAACAGTTCATGTCGCCAATTAGGAAAGAATTGGGGGGTAGCGGGAGGGATTTGACCAACGAGAAAAATTCCTGACGCTCTTGTGCACCGTTTGGGGCGTAAATGTTGACAATTGTGTGTGCAACATTGGCCCATGAGAAGGTGACAATGAGCACTCAGTCATTTAGGAATGTTTCTGAAGATGTAAATTTGAAAAAATTGTTTTTCCAGATTAGCACCCCACAGTGCTTCAACCAAAAGGATAGGGATGGTAGGAGCATTGTTTTCCAAGCATCCTCAGAACCTCGTGGACAGTGGGTTTCCTGGATGGCCAGGATATCCACGGGTAAATTATTTTTTAAAAAACTCAGTTTCCTAGCCTGGGATGGGGAGGCCTTGAGTTCAGCGATATTCAGCGTCCCCAGAGTGAAGGTTTCCCCTTCGCACCTTAGGTGCAAGGGGGTGGGCCCCCTGGCCCACCAGCCTCTTCCAGGTCCCCACGGGCTTACACAGCAGCGTGGGTATTAGCAGCAACGCTATTGGGGTTTTTGTTTATTTTTGCAGAAAGAGTCGCGTTGGCTTTGGCCTTCGCTTTTTGTTTTCCCGACGTTGGACGAATTTTTTGCGGTGTGGATAAGTTCAGTGCACCGTCGAGTGGGGCAAAAAAATTTTTTTTGGTTGGGATAGGTCCCAAGTCAGTTTCAACCGGGGCTTGGGTGCAGCGATTGGGTGAGATCAAATCTCCCATTGGATTCTCGGATTGAGTGGCCCGTTTGGCTTGGGCCTCCCAATCTGATTGGGTGATGGATTCCTGAGTTGCTTCCGCCGCGAAGGTCTCCATGTCCTCCTGGCGTTGTGAGTGTGGGATGGTGGTGGTGACCTTGGCCGCTTCCTTGGCCGCGGTCCTACAGGCCTGCTTGGCCTTCTTCTGCTCCTGTGGGGAGATGGGCTTTACCAATAGGTAGCAGCCTTGTGCTCCCCATGGGAAAGCCTCTTTGGTGCTTGCAGTTGGTTTGTAGTGCGCCTCTCCGCTGGCCATGGCCGCTGAGGGGTGCTCTTGGAATGTAACGCCCTCTTTAATGGGGCACGCATGTGCCTTATGGCCAAACACGTCACAGTGGGTGCAAATGGGGGGCGCGCTGTCCACGGTTACCCAGAATGGGTGGGTGGTGTGCCCTGCGATGTCAATAAAGGTGGAGTGTGGGATCTGGGTTAGGTCCTTCGCGATCTCCTCAGTTGGGGTCAGAACTGCGATGGCTTTGCCAGTGCACAGGTGTGGCATCAGCGTGAAACGTTGCATTTCAAAAGATTGTATTTCGCCATATATGGCGAGACCATCTTTCAGGTGTTGCTCCAAAATGTCACGTTTTACCGTAGTAGGCAAAAAGTCAAAAGTGAGGAAAATTTGGTTTGATTTTGTTCATCTGGTGCATTTAGTTTCGATGACCCATTGCCCTTTGGGGAGGTTGACCACTACGCGCACTGCTGCAGCCTCATCTGCTGCTATTTTGCTTTCAAAACCTAGGTCCAGCCAACCGCGTGACATGGAGTGAGGTGCAACGTACACCGCGGTTGGGAAAATTTTGTGTACATCTTCACAAAATTTTTCATAGGGCCGTTTTTTGGATGTCCAGATACACATGGACTCCGAATTCCACCGACGAAAGTGGCTGGGAATGTGGCGTGTTGATGTACTGGTTGCATCGTGCTTGCCATGCGAGTATCTCTGGGGAAATTGTGACCGCCAGTTTTTTTAGATTTTTTTCTATTCCGCCAGATTCTCTGGGGCGTTTTCAAATATTAGAGGCCGCGGGCCTTCCGCCTGCTCCTCTTGCCTTGCTTGCCCAACTGCTCCCAGACATGGGCGCAGACTAATCCCCTCTATGAGATAATCAAACTAGATTTAGTCTAGAATTGAATGGGTTGCAAAAGTGTTTGCAACGAGAAAGAAAAGTTTTTATCCTTGGGGTTTTCATAATAAAAGGGATTTGATCAAAGTAAATACCTACCAATGAATGATTTTATATTTTAGACTGTTTGCTCTTGTGATATAGTTAAAAGGACAAGTAGATACCTTTTCTATATTAATGTGAACTCTGAAGATTCTTCTTGATGAAAAGTAATAAGAACCGTTGAAGTAAATCCTAGGTTAAGTTCTACAGAAGTGACGGGAAGAACCTCTGAACCTGAGCTGAGGTTAAGTTCTATTGAAGAGGGAAGAACCATACAGATATTCCAGAATACCATTCAAGATTAAGGCAAGCACAAGTTTTGGCATTAGTCTTCTTTGCCATCTTTGCTAAAAGAAGCTCAACTAGATTAGTAGTCTTTATATTATTACTTCCCCATATAATTTATTATCAACAATTAAAACAATTCACATACAAAGAATCTGTGAAGTTAAACAAGGGAGCTGAAGTGAGTTACTGTCTAAAAAGCGTAAACAGATCCTAAACATTTAACCTTTGGTTATTCCAAAAAAAAGTTGAGTGCAAGCTCCCAGTTTTAACAATTGATGATCACTATATGGGATGTTTAAAATTTAAGCTAAAAAAAGATGAACGTAACTTTTTTCCACTTGACATCACTTTCAAGTGATTTTGAAAAAATCAGTTAATTTTCCTCTGCTGCCTCACCGCATCAGTTATTTATTTTATGTCCTTGGATCCACCACCTGCTACCCCAATGTGGAAAAGCGGTGCTCCACCTGATAGCATTTACCACCCAAAGGTAAACGCGTGCAGATTGGCTCATCCAGCCCACCAAATGCAACTGGCCAACTTGTCCCTCCAAAGGACTTAGTTCTTCACCTTGCACAAGTCCACCCAACCCATCCCACCCCCTAGCCCTCCCTAATCCAATATCCACCTTTGTCTCTGCGTTAAGTATGGATGTCTCTTCCATATTCTGACAAAGAGATTATTTCGCTGGCAATGTCTACATTCACACCAGCAGGATTCATTGACTTCTGCCCTTATAAGGGCAATTTTGATAAAGGATTCTCCACTGAAGAGGACGCGGCTTCTGCTGCAAAAACGCCCTTAATTTATAAAAAACCCATTACCACCACCCGTACACATCTTTCCTAATGGCACCACACTTGTGGTGAACTTTGCAAACCTTCCCTCCCACCTCCCCCTCATACAAACTATATGGAGTTGATGTCAGGGCTGTCCGCTTATGGCACAAACCCCATCCTACAATTCCTAGTCCCAAGTGGTGCTGAACGCCTAGCGGCGCCTCAGGCAGTGGCCACCATTACCCCTTACCAACCATCCATAGCCCAGCAAATCCCACCATGTGCTTATATCCCATCATCACCAGACCACTTCTTTTGAGCTACCATTGATAATGGTCGCACAGTTTGCCCCATATGCCATAAATTGTACCATCCCAAAAATTTACGTCAATCCAATTTTAACACTGTGAAAGCCACCACCCCACCCATGAGAATACGCCTAATGCTTTTGAGTGAGGATTTTGGCTGCCCCACCACCTCCAGCCGTGCGCTTGATGGATCATCAAAATCTAGCAACCAAAACCCAAGCCGGCCAATTTACTTCTAATTCAACCAATTGGGAGCAGGTTTGGACCCATATTCAGACTAAAAAATATACTGCCCAAAACCTATCCAACCACAGCCATGTATTTCCGATCTAATCCTCATCAATGAGAATTCCTGGGACTTATTGCATAGAGTGACCAAATCTGGTGAAATTGTCCCACCTCTGGACTTCCCATTTAGTTTAGAACCTCATTTGAATACTGATGTTAATACCCCATTCCCGCCCAAAAAATATGTCCCCAATCCCACCGCTGCCCTTTTCCTGAACGACCATCAGATAGCTGAGGCCGTGGTGGCCTCACCTGAAAGCTGCCACCTCCAAGAAGTCGTGACACTCTCTGTCATTGAATTTAAGGAAGGGCTGCACCACACCCAGTTCCCACCTGATTTCCTTTGCTGTTGCAAAAGTGGAGATCAAAACATAGCTGCAACTGCTACCACTACTATCAAGTATGTTGCTGAAGTGGCAGATTTTTCCCTGACCATGCGCATCACCAGAGCTAACATAGCACAATTAGCCCAGCTTTCCGATTCCCAAATTCAAGCTAAGCACCATATTGCTGAACTCATTGAGGATTTTCTCCAGGACCAAATTGTCATTATCAATCTCAACAAAAATCCGCTTCACCTTGACCCTCATCTGGCGGACGCTCCAACCTCCTTGCTCTCAACATTGATCCGCCTCTTCGATATTGAACATGAAATTGAACATCCACCTGATCCCCCTCCCCCTCCGCCATGGAGGGATAAGTGGCTCGCTGCTGTCCGACCTGGTCATTTTTTTATTGTTTTTTTTTGTGTCTCGCCACTTGTTTGGGGTGGTTGGCCCATAATTTTTGGTTTATGATTGGTGTTTTTGTTTTGGTGATGTCCGTCCCCTGGTTGGCATAGCTCAATGAAATTTAAATTTAAAATAAAATAATATGAGCGTATTAATCATGTCTTATAACAACAAATTACAAAAGCTTTGGACAGAGCTTAAAACATCAACAAATATGTTCACAACTCAGTATCACAGGCTGTCACTGCATTGGAATAAAAGTGAAGAAGGCTGAGGAAGAGGTCAAGCAAGTTGAAAATCTAAAAAATGAACTCTGTGGAAAAGTAACTCCTTGAAGCGCAAGGCGGGTGAATTAATCAAGAATTATTACAGAAGGCCAAGCAAGAAGCATATCAAGAACACATATTCTACATTACAGAAGAAATATCGCAATTATTGAAAGGTATAGAAGAACCAGAGAACCATCTATTTGATTGCGTGCAAGTAGAGACAGAAAAAGCTAACAACAAATTTGCATGAAACTCCAGTCAGGAAGATTCCACCACCCCAAAATACCCCTGTGTCATTTTGAGCAATTTTAGAAATGACCCCTGAAGTTACTCAATATGGTCAATTGAGTTGTAGGGCAGGAACCCCTACCAGTGGAACAATAAATGAATTTCTTGGAGCACACAAAAATTAATACGATACATCTGGCTAACGCCCCTGCATTTTTTAATCATTAAAGATGATGATGTTTAGATTCAGTGACTGGCAAAAGGCAGTGACTGTCATGAACTGTCTAAACACTGATTGTCAGAATCTGGTGTTACTCTTCTAAACTAGAACAATTGGTCTTGCAATGAGGCCATTGAAACCATTAGAAAGAATTTAGAAGCCTTATGTTGATATCTATCTACAAGAAGGAACTCATGGGCATCTAATTCTGAAAAGATGAATTTTTACAGCTTTTTAGACCAATTCTACCATGAATCACAGATCCTGGTTGGTGCAAAAGTGCTAAAAAATTTTGATGCCTGAATCATGATGCAAGAATTGCTTCATCCCTATTATGATTTACACTGAACAATAACTTCAGCACTAGTAACTCAGATGTCAACATCTCAGTTAGTAGAATCTAAATATTCTATGAGCACGTTTGAAGCACCAAATTGAGTCTTCAAAGCTACCAGACGCGAGCACAATATACTGTGAAATTTGCTGAGATGAATGAGGAGCAACAAATTTGAGTCATTATTGGGAAACAAACCTGAAGTAAAAAAACGAGTGAACAAGATGCAGTTCCACTACACCAGTTTGGGAGACCTTGCCAATTAGCTATTCAACGTTGGAGCAAAAAGCCCAATGAGAAAAGCACTCTAGTCCAGATGAAGGAAAAAAGAAATCAGTCCAGAATTGGGAAAAGGGCCCATGGTCTAGACAAGGAACAAGTCTTCACCATGGACAAAACTGTCTCTCCTGATCTATTGAAAGACAATATAGATATTTTAACCCTTGTTTGTATGATGAAACAATGACCCGCTCTATCAGGTTGTTAATATGGACGTGTGTCCCATAACACAAGCCAAAGTAAAGGGGATCAATATTGAAATCGTGAAGTATGGTAGCTTGACCATATGCTCATCAACTAGCAGATAAGATTAGATCTGCCAAGAACCTAGAGGAGTTACTCAAGATGAGATATGAGGCGAACTTATCTCTCCTCCTAAGAATGATCAACGAAATTTTTCTGGTTTTCCACGCAATTAATTCACACTCTTTATTTGGCAAATAATGCTGCTATTCACTCAGTAATTACCCTATTGTAATACTCCAAGTGTACCTATGTGGATAAATTATTAGACTGAGTGAAGTGAAGGCAATAACTAACAATAAAGCACCCATCAACATTGTTTTACCAAATTGGTGAAACTAATGAAGATTTCACCAGTTTTTGAACACCAGAAGGAATATAGAATGGCCAGACCAGATATTTTAATATTCTGTGGAGCTTATAGTGCAATTTCACTCTGATTCAAATCGCTTATGATATTAGCTCCTACCATCGTGTTGTCAAATCTGGACTATGACATACTTTGTGGGACAGAAGTCTCTTAAGGAAATATGAAATAAAATGTTATTTTGAGTAGAGTACCTTGAACATTTTGGGGCAAACCCTGCACTTTTTATATCATTAATGAGGAGAACCGCCACTGACAAATAAGAGAAATTTGTAAATTGATAACAATGAAGGTATAATTTCTTAAACCCTCCTCCGCCAGCAACTCCATGAGGCAATGAAGCCCCTTGTTGAGGTATTTCTATCACCAATTTTCCTCATGATTTTGAGGAAGATGCGAAGTATAAAATTGAGGAGCTTGCTACGTGCAAGCTGCACTTGCATCAATGCAGCAAAAACCTCTCTTTTTGACCCCAATTATCCTGAAACCCGCCAGCGCATCAAGTCATTTACTTGTGTGCCAGCTCTCATCATTTTTTCTGAGCATTAACTTTCTCATTACGCTAAGGCGATGGACACTGCCAGCCTCATTAACGAAGAAAACCCCCAACTATACCTCCTTATGCCCCATGTCACTGATGCTTCCACCCCAATGCTGTCCGCCATGGTCCACCAGGTAAAGTGGGTGCCGGACAAAAGTTTCCCCAAAGCCTCCTCGCCATCTGATATGGCTTCCTAGGCTGAAACCTAGGGGCTATATCAAGATTTTTTAATTTATGATAAGCCCTTTGTTTGGCCCATTTGCAAATAAAGATGCGTGGCGGCTCCCCTTTTGAGTTGGGCACCACTAGTACTAAAAAAGGTATAGTTTCTTATCTAGTAAAAGTTGGTTGGATGAAAGTGGGGGAAATGCCAAAGGAGATCTTAGAAAAACGTGGAATACCATTGAGAATGAAAATAGTGAATACTATACTCTGGGGATACAAATAATCATAAAAACAGGACTAACTATTGAAATCCCAGAGCAGTTATATGGATAGGTCATCAGCCCATGAAGGAATTGAGAATTGAGCCAAGGGTAGCACTGGAATTATTATGCCAGGACATATAATAAGTGTTCTACTGGCTAATATGCGAGAGAAACTGATGACATCGAAAATTTAGTAATCACATTTTTACATTTAATCCCAACAGCTGAGATTAGTAAGATCTATGATTATGTAACGTTATTTTCATGGAAATACCAGTGGAAACTGATGAAGGCATTGTTGTTGTAGTTAATCAAGAGCAGCTGGCTTAATTAGCAGAGCTGCAGCAAGAATATGTGCTCCAATTATTGAGAGATATTGGTAGAAGGTAACCTAAGAAGGACACAACTTGAGATGTGCAAAGAACGTGATCCACAAAGTCAACACTTGGGAGTACTTGCCAATAAGGATGAGACTGGTCCGCCGGTCTAGAGTTGCTGAATATGTGGTCAGCAAAGAAACCAGCCTGCTAGTTGATCAAGAGCTCTTATGTCATCAAGTCCATGGGCAAGTCCAATTCTCATTGTAAAAATAAGGATGGATTAAATCAAGTAGAGATCTATTTTTTAATTGCCTAAAATCACTAAAAAAGATTCTTATCCATTTCCAAAGTTTAACGTTGCACTGGATCGCCTAGAGAATGTCAGATACCTTTTGGCAATGGACTTAATTTTAAGATATTAAAAAAATTGACTAGTCAGAAGAAAATAAAATTTTATGATAATTACCGCACAGGGACTTTACCAAACTACTTAAATTCCCTATAGATTGTGCAATGCATCAGCGACATTCCAGAGAAGAATAGACTCTATCCTCAGTAATTTATAGCTATCCTGAGTATAGTATATCTGGATGATATCAATGTATTCAGCAGGATCTTCACAGACCATTTGTGGCACTTAAAAGAGTGTTTAAGCACCTAATGATAGTAAACTTGAAAATCAAGCTGAGTAAATGACATATCTTTAAGTAGAAGCTTAGGTACTTGGGGTTTGTGATAAGCTCCAGTGCGCTACAACCCAGCAGAAGAAGATTATGTCGGTCAAATAGATGTCAATATTGAAAAGCGTTCAGGATATCAAAGTATTTATTGGGATGGTCATCTATAGCGCCAATTCATTTAGGGATTTCACCAGATTTGAATGCCATTTGTTGGTATTTTTGCCCATAATCCCAGCATGCTAGATTACCAAAAAATTGCTAGGGGATAATTCCCAAAGGCGAGGTGAATTGGAAATTGGTTGACCCAGAATTTTGGAGTAACTATGTTCAGGGGATTTTGGGACATTAGCCTAGTTGTATCCATTGGGGATCAATCCAGATGAATGCTTAAGATCTCGTTGGGTGAAGTTGCTGATGAAATAGGGGCATCTGATAGTGATTAACTATAAGGTGTACCAATTGGTATCAGTTGGGTTTCATCACCAACTGATTGGGAATGTAAGTAGTAAGTTGCAAGGCGAGTGATGCCACCTGCAACTAGCAAATCAATCAGTTGGTTTGTGACCTATCTTTATGAGTAGTAGGTTCCATTACCTAAGCAGGTCACTTGCCAAATATGGGTGGTTCACTTGGATCGAGTGGAAAACGTTAGGGACACGTTTTCAACTTTTTTGTTTAGGTCTCAAGGATGTACAATGTAAGAATCATTGCCAGGGTAGGGAAGACCATCGCTGCTGAGATGAGGATGGGTGATTCAACGGAAATGGTAGCCATTTCATTGAAGAGGTGTCAACCAAGGGTAAGATGATCAAATCCCGACTATAAATTCCTTAGAATTCACATATAAAAAAATGTAAGCTATAGCAAAAAACAAATTATAATAAAACAGAGTTATATAGTTTTCATCTGGTATTTAGTTTAAGTAGTAAACTATTATCAGCTTTCAAATGTTATATTATTCTCAAGGATATTGTTGCTGTGTGCGTAATTGGGAGACTCTTTTAGAAAAGAGTAAGATCTGAGAGGGGATCTAGAGAAGAAGGTGAAACAATAGGGGATTGCTGCTGACTGTGTATCAGACTGAAAAGACTGTCACCAGGGAATCTAAGAGATGATTGGGTTGGACAGTACAAGGGAACGAATCCTTATATTGTGACATTTCAAGTATTTTGAAAGGAATACAGGCTGAGCATTAACCCAAAATATAAGAATTCCATTCAACTACAGATAATAGTCATCATACTATTATCAACTGATAATAACAAATACTATACAATGTGGACATATTGCACAAAAATTGAACCTGTGCAGTATTAAGTTTATAGGGTTATTGATAGATAATAATCAAAAACTATAAATTTTTTAAAATTGGTGCTCACTACAGGGGTGTAGTTGAGTAGAAGAACTTATAAGAATGTTGTACAAAGATGATTTACAAAAACTATGGACAGAGTTAGCCACTGAAAATCAGAACGCCCTAAACTTAGTGGATCATTGAGAATTTACAGCTTAGAGAACGAGTTGCCAAGATGGAGGAAGGGATCAATAATGTTGTGAGTTTCAGGAATGAGTTGCTTGAAAAAGTAACTTTGTTAAAGAAGAAAGAAGGGGACCAATTCAAGAGGTCTTAGATCTGAAAATGGAGTGAGAAGTGGATTGTGTTCATCTGAGAAATTATAGTGCTGATATCAAGTGACTGATCAAGCAGGTTGAGGAACTTAGAACTCACAAATGCAATTGTGAGCCATTTGTGGCAAGTGATGTCGAAGAAAGAAACCCTCATACAATAATTGGGAAGTCAAATACCCCAAGAACATGCTTCCCGCTTTTGCTGCCATTTCAGAGATGATGCCCAAAGTCACTAACCAAGTGAGCCGAGTGGCTGAATCTAGAGAATTGGCTAGAGATAACTCAAGGAATTCAAGGCAATGCTGAAATTGCTGACGTTCCATCAGGATAAAGCCACAGCATTTTTCTGACTGTTTGATATGACCATGTACAGCTACAGTGATCGTCAAAAGGCGTTGATGGTCATGAATTGCCTAGACATCAACTGTCAGAACTTAATCTTACCCCACCTGGAGGGGGACAGCTGGTCGTAAGCAGAGACCAAGGCGGCCATAATGAAGGAATTTGGGAGTCCAATAAACATGTTGAAGTGCAAACAGGAGTTTATGGGAATCCAGTTCCATAACAATGAGTCTTTAGCAAGCTTTGCGGATCTGTTCTACCAGGAGTCACAAATCCTGGTTGGAGCGAAGGTACTGGATGACTATGATGCCAGAATTGCACTACAAGCAGCCCTTCAGCCTTATCGCAATTTGCATCACATGATGTCTTACATGTTTGCAATGGAAATTACTACCTCTTAAATAATAGATAATTTGAAAATTTTGGGAGCAACCTTTGATGCCCCAAACAGAAGTTTCAAATCCAATCTGGTGCACAATTCAAATCCCATGAAGGGGAATGAAGGTGCTAAAGAGACTATCAACCAAACCATGTCGTGGAATAAGCCCAAAGAATTCAGATGGATGAATAAGAAAAAAGGTAGGCTACCAATGTGGTGGGAAAGGACATTTCACTGTGCACTACAAGAAACCGAAGGATAAAAATATGTGGTCCAAGTGAAAGAGTCAGCTGCCACAAAGGAATTGGAAAAAGGGCCTGTGGCTTAGATGAGAATAGTTTAGAGCTGCAGAGAATCATGTTCCTCCCAACATTATGAACAAAAATTGATATCAGTGATCTGTTTGTGGACGAAGATGTACAGGATCAACTGTATCAAGTGGTCAATTTGGATATAAATGCAGTGACCATATCCGGGGAGAAGGGAATTGACCTCAAGATTATTAAGGAAGTTGCTGGCCATACGCTTAATAATTGGCAGACAATATTAAAACTGCTGGGAATCCCAAAGAATTGTCTGAAGCAAAATTAGATGAGGCCAGTTTGTTGATCCTCATCAGCGCAATAAAGGAATCATTTTTTAATTTATCAGCACAAATTTATTACGCCCTTGATTCAGCTAATAACGCCACTATACACTCAGTAAACATTATATTACAATACTCCGAGTGTACATATATAGACATACAAGTTAAATTGAGTACAGTTGAGGGCTATTATGGATAATGGAGCGCCCATTAACATTGTATCGACCAAACTGGTAAGGAAGATGAAGATCTCACCTGACTTGAAACATAAGAAGGAGTATGAGACAGCTGGGTCAAATACCACCATCTCATGTAGAGTGTATTGCACTTTGCCACTACAATCCAGGTCATTGGTGGTATCTGCGCCAGCAATAATTTTGACCAACCAAAACTATGATTTTCTGATTGGGACAGAATTTATATGCAAGTATGGAGTTAAATGTAACTTTGAGGATAGTACGTTGACCATATTGGGTCATACGTTATCATTGGTATATCAGAAGGATGTAGAAGCTCCGCTGAATAGGAGAAACAACTTCATCAATTTAAAATACAATGACAGCATTATCCCGATTTGATACCAATTAGTTGGTTAGAAGTGACGAGAAATGCTGACAGAAATCCTAGAGAATCAGGGAATTCAACTGAGGATTAAGAATGAGAATATCGTACCGCCAGGATTGCAGATGATAGTCAACATGGGGTTGACATTGGAGATACCTGAGCTGCTGTATGGGGAGGTTAAAAGCCCCTAGAAGAAGTCCAGAGTAGAGCCTTGGGTGGCTTCTAAGATAAAATGCTGGGCCATAAAGAAATTTGATTTCTCTTGGCGAATTTGAGTGAAAAAATGATGAAGATCAGGAGGAACAAAGAATCGCGTTTATTCATCTAACCCTGATGGCTGAATTGAGGAGATTCCACGATTTTGGGACTCTCAATTAAATCAGATTACAGGTGGGGTAACTGAGAGTATCAACCTATTTCTTGATCAAGAGCAACTCGCTGATCTGACAGAAGGCCAGCAAGAGGAGGTGCTCAAATTGTTTGAAAAGTATCAGGAAGTATTCTCTCAGGATGACCACGATTTGAGATGCGTGAGAGACGTCATCCATAAGGTTGTCACAGGGGAAAATTTGCCAATCATGATGAGACCACTTTGACAGTTGAAAGCAGCCAAAGCGGTAGTGGAAGATGAAATCAGCAAACTAGTGAAGCATGGGATATTAGTTCCATTGTCATGTCCCTGGGCGAGTATAATTCTAATCATAAAGAAAAAGGATGGCTATAATTGGGTGGTGATTGACAACCAGAAGCTGAATAAGATTACAAAGAAGGATTAATAAATCCTACCAAAAATTGACAATGCACTAGATCGACTGGGAGAAGTGAAGTATTTCTCCATAATGGATCTGATCTCAGGATAATGGCAAATCGATTTGCCAAAAGAAGACAAAAAAAAATGCGTGGTTTTTACCACACAGGGGCTATACCAACTGACGAGGATGCCCCAGGGTCTATGAAATGCGCCTGCAACGTCCCAGAGGGCTATGGACGCTATACTGAGAGATTTGAAGTTGTCATGCGTCCTGGTGTACTTAGACGATATCAATATGTTCAGTAGAACATTTACTAACCATTTACACCACTTGGAAGAAGTATTCAAGCGACTTTTCATGGGTAACCTGAAGATTAATTTAAGGAAGTTTCACTTCTTCAAAAAGGAGTTGGAATATCTGGGTTTCGTAATCAACTATAGTGGATTGCAGCCGTAAGCCCAGAAGATAGAAGCCATAGAATGGATAGCTATGCCAAAAAGTGTCTGAGATATTCAAGTGTTCCTTGGGATGGTCGGATACTACAGAAGATTTATTTAGGACTTTGACCAAATAGCTGAGCCCTTATTCCATCTGTTAAAGGGTCCAAAAAAGGATTCATATGGAATGAAGAAGTACAGGAAGCCTTTGATGAGCTACGCTGGTACCTATGATTCTCCAGTTTTAAATTATTTGAATTTCGATTAAGGGTTTAATATACAAACTGATGCTTCATTAACAGCAATCGGCGCCATATTGAGCCAAGTAGATAAACTTGAGGAACAACCAGTGGCATATGTGAGCTGGAAACTCTCAGCCGCTGAGAGGAACAATACCATAACTGAGCATGAATTCCTTGCGGTCATTTATGCCTGTAAGAAGTTTTGGTTGTACATCCATGTAATGCACTTTAAAGTGGTCACAGACAACTCTTCATTGCATTGGCTCCTTAATTTTATGAGCCAGAAAGACGACTGACTAATGGGCACTTAAGCTACAGGCTTATTATTATGAGATTGTCCACCGAGTAGGGGCTTCTCATTAGAATGCAGAAGGCTTATTGTGGTTACCAATGGTCCAGATGGTATACCTGTAGGCGGATGAGCTATTCCAGAGAATGGTCGACGGAGAAATTGGGAATGAGCCCTGAGAAATCCAAGGTGCACTTTGGAAAGCGATGAAAACACCAAGACCATGGATTGACAAGTGTTTAAGATGATTAACGGGAAGCAGTTATTCCCAAAGCTGTCAGAAAGAGCAGCTATTGTTCAAGATGCTCATAAGGTTGTCAGGCATGGAGGCCTGAGAAAACAACTGATCATATTTGCCAGTACTACTGGGAGTCATTCAACTATGATGCCGCAGACTATCTAGCTTGTTGCGTGGAGTGCCAGCTGCACAAACCACATAAGAATACATCTGGATACCAACTGGTCTGCCCTGGATTTTCCCGGCATATGGTGTCCATTGGCATGATGGGACCACTGACGATGAGCACAGGGGGTGTCAAGTACATAGTAGTTGCTATCGACCATCTAATGAGATGGATTGAGACAAAGGCCCTAATGAAAGTAGATGCTACCAGCACTAAGAAGTTTATCTTGTATCAAGTAGTATATTGACTTGGATACTCACAGGTCCTGCTTAGCAATAATGGGACAAACTTCACATCTCATTTGATCCCATGTCTGAATGAGATAATGGGGATCAGAGGAGTCATTTATGTACCTTACCACCCAGAGAAAAACAGACTGGTAGAACAAGTGAATGGAACGCTGGCCATGACGCCAAAGAAGCTGTTTTCAGTAAGAACTTACATGTGGGGAACGTACCTGAGCTCAGTGACATTCGCCTACAATATCAGTCATCATACACGATGGGGAAAATGCCATTTGAGTTGTTATATGGGAGGAAGGCCAAACTACTGCCAATTTTATATTCGGTGGTGGAACCAACATCAGATATGAGTGCCAAACAGTACTTGAACCGATTGGCAGATTTTAATTGAAATGCAATCCTGAGCATTTGATACTACGTTGAAGGAAAGGATACAAGTGAAATTGATGGACGATAAGATCTACCGGCCTTAGCAGAATATTAAATAGGCGAAAGAGTTGCCTATTGTGATAAGCATGGTTTTGGAAGAAGAAACAAACTGGATGCATTGTGGTCAGGTCCGTTTGGAATTATTGCCAAGACGGTGACTGATGCCTAAACCATCAAGAATCTCTTGGATAGAAGAATTGTAAATCAAGTCCATGCTAAGTATTTGAAGTGATGGATCAATGAAAAAAAAACAAAAGAGTTCCCTAAGGACCAATGAACCATTAAGTTGGTCATGTCCTAATGATTAGGTCAAGTCCAAAAAAGGACATCTGAACCAATTTAGATGGTTAAATCTGAAAAAAGGACCTCTAAACCATAGAAAACTGGTAGGTTTAAGTACCTAGGGCCCAGTTTGGGGGAAAAATAAAGAAAGATAACTGCTGAACCAAAACTAGGCCAAGTCCCATGGAAAAAGAAGGAAAAATTAAAAGATTGATAAAAAATATTGAAAAAAACATTATAAACTGCATAAGAAACTGATACAGTTTTACAAATTATATTTTTATTGATTATCCTCGATACAGGGATGATTCTGACTATGTCACCTCTTGGGGGAGGGAGAATGGATCGCAGTAGAAATGAATAGCCCATCAAGATTTATTTGAGATTGGATGCTAGCGAGGGCTAGACCTACACAAAACCAAGTTCCTTGAGCAGATACAGATCCCTGCGAGAAAGCGACTAGGGGAAGGGAAATTAAAATGTTGGAAGAAGCCAATTTTGAAGCCCTGGAGTGGGGAGAAAAGCAACAGTATAAAAAGAGGCAGTCAGCAAATAATTCTTAGTAATCCTGATATGGTACTGGAGCTGGAAGATTAGTCTTGAGCGCCTGATGACAGGCTTGATCAAGGACACTGGATATATGAGCTGGCAGCGAACAAGGGATACTGGATGGGGGTTGCTGAACCATACCCACTAGTAAAGCCATCTGTGGAAGACACAGATGGGAAACACTGGAGATGAGATAGTTGTGCAGGGAGCAAATTGCATCCTGAAAGCAACAACAATGGGCTTCTCAGAAGTTGATGCTGAAGAAACGGTAAAACCTAGGAGAGTCTGGAAGTTTTGTGGACCAGATTCTAAGAACTTAGCCAGCAAAGCAAAGAGCATAAGTGGCGATATTTCTGATCTAGGATGTTCTCAAGATCGGAGGGATTCAGCTCTAGGGACAAAGCCTCCATGACTTAGGCCCATAATTTAGCGTAGGGGAGTTCAAAATGAATACTGTTACCAATGGTGAGCTCTGTAGCCAAGACAGCGGGTTTGTAGTATTGTCTGAGTCAGAAGAGGAAATCAGGAAAAAAGTCTGACCTGGCAAAAAAAGGAACGATCAAGGATGAAAGGCATAATTTCAGGAGCATCCGCAATGATGTTTGGCGCATCTGCAAAAGGAGCTGAATCCAGAAGAGTTTCAAAATCCAACTTGGGAATTGATGACAAAGGAAGAACCAGCTGATAGTTGTTTGTAACAATCACAAGCCTGATTTCAGAAGGATTTGTTACTGTTTCCATTAATTCGATGGAAGGACTAGCTGCTGGTGCCAGACTAGGCGTATGAGTCCTGAAAGGACCATAAAAGAGGTTCCATCGTGCATCCTGACTCATCTGCTAAAAGAACCAAAGATCTTGATTAGATAAACTATTTAGTAGCTGTTGATACCGCAACTCAGAATTTAACATATGATCTGGATAAGAGGGGGATGTTGTACTTATATAGAAGTTGACATTATGCACTATGCAATTCATTAAGCTCCAATTTTGGAGTAATTAATCTCAAAATTAATGGGATAAGCTCTCCAAGAGAAGAATTAAGAATGACATGAGCCAAGAGCTTATGAGAGAAAAATAACAAGGGCGAACTTAAATAAGCATTCTTAATTAGGGCATTAAAATGAACATCGATGGCAAGAGTCTCCTGTCTAGGATGAGGAGAAAATTAGGAAATCAAGGACACCAGAACAAGAATCCTGAATATAACAGTGGGTCATATGCCCTGATGGGGTGAAAACCATAATCTGGGAATAATCGTCATGAGTAAATTGATCAGCCCAACATGACAGTAGATCATAGGGACTGCGCTATGTAGGTGGTAGCAAGGAGGAAGAGGAAGAGAGCCACATGCTGAAGGTCATCTCAAGCAGCGTTGAGTATTGATAATCATAATCCGCTTGAGCAAAAGAAGTATTCAACTGAGTATCTGAAGCGGTGTTCTCATGCCCTTGTCCTTTTCTTGCCGGAAATCTAGGCAAGATGGTAGATGTGTTGGGATTTTTCCCATATTCCCAGCCTGCTATATTACCAGATATTGCTAGGGGATAATTCCCTAAGATGAGGTGAATTGTAAATCAGTTGACCTGGTTTTGGAGTAACTATGTTTGAGGGATTTTGGGATATTCTCCTGGTCATATCCATTGGGATCAATCCGGACGAATGCTTAAGATCTTGTCAGGCGGAGTTGCTGATGAATTAGGGGCATCTAATAGTGATTAACTATAAGGTGTACCGATTGGGATCAGTTGGGTTTCATTACCAACTAGTTGAGAATGTAAGTAGTAAGTTGTGAGGCAAGTGATGCCACCTGCAACGAGCAAATTGATCAGTTGGTTCATGACCTGCCTTAAGGTAATAAGTCCTATTACCTAAGCAGGTCACTTGCCAAATATGGGTGGTTAACTTGGATTGAGTGGAAAACGTTATGGACACGTTTTCAACTTTTTTGTTTAGGTCTTGAGACTTTCCAATGATGAAATCCTAGCCAGACTAGTGAAGCCCATTGCTGCTGAGATGAGGATTGGTGATTCAACGGCAAAGCTGCCGTTTCAATGAAGAGGTAACAACTGAGGGTTAGTTGACCAAATTACCACTATAAATTCCCTAGAAATTACTTATAATAAAAAACAAGCTATAGTAAAAAATAAGTTATAGTAAAACATAGTTATATAGTATTCATCTGGTACATAGTTTAAGTAGTAAATTATCAGCTTTCAATTTTTCTATTCTTCCTAAGGATATTATTGCTGTGTGCGATAATTGGGAGACTCTTTAAGGCTAAACAGTAAAGTACTGAGTGAGGATCTAGAGAAGAAAAAAACAATAGGGGATTTCTATTAACTGTGTGTCAAACCAGAAAGGCTGTCACTAGGGAATCTCAGAGAAGATTGGGATGGACAGTATGAGGGATTAAATCCCTATAGCAAGACATCTCAAGTATGTTGAGTGGGGATACTGGCTGAGCGTTGGGACGAGATCTAAGAATTCCATTTAACTACAGATAATTTTTGCCATACTATTTTACTTATAAAACAAAATTCTATACAAAATGGATGGATTGCACAAGAACTGACCCTGTGTAGTAATAAGTTTATAGGGGTTATTGACTTATAATAATCAAGAATTAAAAACGTTTTACACCATTATTCCACTTATTGAAGAATTTAAAAAAGGATTTGTGTGGAACAATGAGGCCCAAGAGTCATTCAACTAATTATGACGATCTTTGATGACCAGTCCCATCTTGAAATTCCCAAATTTTAAATGATTACTTCATTCAAAATTGATGCTATATTGATAGCGATTGGTTCCATTATATTCAAATGGATGTAGGTGGGGAAGAATGTCTGGTGGACTATGTGACCAGAACACCAACGCAATTGGAGAGAAATTATATCGTTAAGGAGTGCAAATGTCTTGTGATGATCACTTCATGCAAGCAATTATGAGTGCATATCCATGAAACACACTTTAAAGCGGTGACCAACCACTCATCATATGCAGCTCCATAACCTGAAGGAACCAGAAGGACAGTTGGCCATATGGCTTTAAAATTAGAAGCCTTAGATTTTGAGATAATACCTCAGGCTGGAGCAGTATGTAAAAATGCTAATAGATTGTCAAGGTTCTCTGATTTCCAAATTGCTTATCATCAAGTGGATGAGTTATTCCAGAAGATGATCAAAGGCAATATCAGGAATGAGCCCTGAAAAAATATAAATGTGCTAAAAAAAGTGATGAAAAACACTGATATGAAAAATGGACAATTATTTAAAACCATAGAACAAAAACAGTTTTTGTTCCCAAAACTGATATAACATGTGAAATTTATCTAAACAGCACATAAAGTCATCTGTTATGGTGGCCTAAGGAAGAACATGGACCATATTTCCAGTATTATTGCTGGGAATTGATCAACTATGATGTCTGCAACTACATGGCCTGTTGTGTGGAATGGCAACATCGCAAACCTTATAATAATATAACAGGATACAGGCTTGTACGCCTGGGATTTACATGAAACACTGTGTTAATAGATATGATGGGAACCCTGGGTGTCAGTATAAGAGGTGCAAAATACATAGTAGTGGCAATAGACTATCTGAACAGATGGTGTAAACTTTTGGGACGTTTACTGCACAGGTTGGTTGTTGAGTAAAACTACAAATACTAATTGTATGGTAACAACTAGTAGGTTGAGTCTTCAAAATAAGTGGCAATGAATCCTCTCTGGTAATGGTAGTTGAGAAAAACAACTAGGGACTTATTTTCCCTTCAATCTTCAATTTAGAAGTAAATATAAAACTATATTGCAGTTGAAATCTGTTTTTATTAGAAAATGTTAAGGTTTTTATAGGCAAAAGGCGGACAATTTTTCAGATAATTCTCTGAAAATCAACTGATTAGTCCCCCAAAACTTCTAACCCTTGGGATTAACTTCCAGCAGTAGCGAATGCCTTCATCTTAATTAATCCCCAGCAGTGTAATCGTTTACAGATCAGCAACCATCAACATGTGTTAGGAACTGTACACAGATGGTTTGGGGCTGTGTTACCTAATTGTGACTACTAGCTACTGCCAAAACAAGCGTTAAATGCTTCAGTATCTTTGTTAAAATGACCCTAATTGTTAAGCGCCTCTGCTGTAACGATTCATTATAGCAATCTGACTATTGGCAATCATGCCCTCATCAAATTACTAATTAACATTGTCAGGCGTGATGCCCAACAAAATATTAATCAAAACAATTGTCTGATTATGTCCTTTAATGTATTTCAACTACCAATTTAGTTAAGATGATCCCCGATGAAATAGTAATCAGATCTCATTAATGGATTAGGTCTTTTGATTAATTATGACTAATAATTTAGTCAGGTGTGATTCCCGAGGAATATCAACAAAAATCAACTATTGGATTTTATCCTTTGATTATTTATGATTAATAATTTAGTTGGCAACCATTGCCAAACAATCAGTTGCTTTAACAATTGTCAATTTCTAATTGGCAAGCGAGATGGATATTGTGGTCAACCAAATTTCCAACAGTTGGGTAGAAATAAAAGCCTTGAGCAAAGTGTATGCTACAAACATGGCGAAATTCATCCTGGATCAATTGATTTACTGGCTTGGATCCATGCAAGTGTTATTTAGTGATAATGGAACCATTTTACCTCCTATGTGATCCCAAGGCTAAATAAATTGATGAGGATCTGAGGAGTGTATCCATTCCATATTGGCCAGAAGCAAACAGAATGGTGAAACAAGTCACAGAATGTAGGTCATGATGCTCCAGAAATTATTTGCAGGGAAAACTTTTGCCTGGGGAACTTACCTAAGTTCAGTTACCTTCACCTATAATATCAGACATTATACAGCGATAGAAAAAAGAGCCGTTTGAAATACTATAAGGAAAAAGGGCAGCTTTATAAACAAAATCTTTTATTCTGCCATAAAAAGTGTTAGGGATGAGTATTAAGCAATACCTGAACTGATTAGCTAGTATTATGAGTGAACTGCAATTTCTTGCATTCAATTACACAATGAATAAAAGGATTAAAGCAAAGTTGATTAATGAGAAGAACCAACCAGCAATATAAGAGTAACATGTGTGGGATTGGCTAGCCTATTGTGACACCCATGGTTTTGGAAGAAGAATATAGCTGTATACTTTGTGGTCAGGTTGTTCAAGGTGATTGCCAAGATGGCAACTGTTGCCTATACAATTAAGAAACTCACAGATGGTTGTATAGTGAACAGGTTCCATACTATTTTATTTATTTAAGATGGCCAATTTGGAGATCAGACACATTAATATGTAGGGAAAGGGAATTAAAGATGGGGGAGCACACTAAGCATTAAAACCTGAAATATAAGACAAAACATGGTACACTTGGGTGTGGCTAGTAGCCAAGGGTTGTGGGTGACTATGACCTTAAGAGAGTTGACAGCTCAAGGGCTAGTAGGGTGTACCGCCTATAGAAATTGTGAGGTTTTCAATGTCACATCGAAGGAACCAGATTAGTAGCCAGTAAACCATCTGTTTCTTCCATTTGTGTTTTAGTGATCCAAATATCCAGGCTTGGAAGTGGTCGGCCAAATGGCTGTGGAACCTGACGATAGCTTGGTAAATGTTGTGGAAGATCCCGTTGAAAGCATCAAGGGTAATTGTGTGAATGGACCATATGGTAATACTCACAATTAAAGCCCTTGGCGTCTGGAGGATAGGTGAGATTGTGTTGAGTGCTAGGATATCGCGGGATAGTCAGAATTCAGCTGATTAGGATTGCTAGAATAAGTACATCACATTGGCCCAGATAAGCTTGGACGGCGGGCACTCTTCCAGGTGGTGGGCTAGCGTATTGGGTCTGCCGCAGATGGCGCATGATTGGAACATTGAGAAGGTGCAGTCGACTGTCCTAAATGTATGACGCATGTAGCGCCACATTGTGGAGCTCACTTGCGGGGATAAGAGGGGGCAAGTGATGAGGTTTACACCTTCCTTTGGGTGCGCAAGTCATATGGGACGTCTTGGTAATCTAGATAGTCAATCCAGGATAGAGGGAAGGGTGGCAGTGGGGCGGGTGCTTTGGTCACAGTTTGTCCTCTGTGGAGTCGTGTATACTCTATTGGCGGGTTATTATCTTCAGGTTGTAGTGCATAGAAACTCCAATCCCCTTGTCTTAGGGTGTACAGGACGCGTTTGAAGTAGCATTTGGTGTTGTGCGGTCCTGTGGCTGTTGGATGTGTTGTTAGGTACTTCATCAGTGTTGTAGGGTTGGATGGGCACCTCAGATGTAGTGCCCTTGCAAATTTAGTTTGGGCTGCCTTGGCCCAGTGGGGGGAAGGCGGGTTGGGTGACGTTGTCATAGCTATCCACGAGCCAAAGATTTGTGTTGCTCGTTCTGTGAAGTTGAGCTGCCCCATCCCGCCATTTTTCTGTGGGCTGTACATGGCCTACAGCCTGACTGGTGAGCGGTATCCAGATAACAGCCAGTTCTGCAGGAGCTTGTAGACTGCGTTGGTAAGGTTGGCGGAGAAAGGAACTGCGTGAGCAGCAAATCATAACTTTGAAAAGATCAGGGAGTTGGCTAACACAACCCTTCCGGCTAAACTAGCTTTACTCCTCCGCATACTTGTCATTCTTTTTGTGATGTTGTCCAATATTTTGGTAGCAATGGTCTCAAGTGCATATCCACCAGCCTCAAGCCATATTCCCAGATGACGGACTGGGTTGGTGGTGGGGTGGGGTGCAAAGGGTAGACATAGTGGTTTTATTTAGTAGGTCTATGTCCTGTGGTAGAATGTGTGGTGAGTTGGCTTAGTCGGTGGTGGGAGGGCAGGCTCCAATTTGAGCTGAATTTTCCCATTACAATTACCTCTGTTTTCTGTATGTTCAGCTTGGCGTTACTCACTGACTTATATTGGTGAATAATGCGCTCAATTGCTCTGGCATCCCTATTGCCCAGGTTCCATACTAAATATCTCAAGTATTGGATCTAGGGGAGTAAAATGTTGCAATGTTTATAAAGGATTACTGAAACTACTAAAGTAGGTTAGATCCTTGAGTTAATTAGTTCCCAATAGGGGACCTCTGAAAAAGATAGTTGGTCAAGTCCCAGGAGGACTGTTGAACCATGAAAGATGGTTAAGTCCAAAAATAGACCTCTGAACAATGATAGCTGGTTAAGTTTAAAAAATGAAACGCCGAACCAGATTAGGGAAAATGAAAATATGGACCTTTGAACCTACTTATAGGTTAAGTCCCATTGCAAAAAAGAGAAATATGAAAATAAGAAAAAGTTATAAGAAATTTGAGATAAAAACCTTTAAAGAAAAAAATATAAAAAAGATAAAAATAAAAATAAAATTATCAAATATGAATCATTAAAAATGTATCAAAAACATCTGATGTATTCTTATGTTATCTGCAGGACTAACTTGGTTAAAACTGGGTCTGCCAAGAGTAATCCTTAGGCGCTGGAAGAAGCAAGCATATTGGTAGAATAAGGATGGCTTAAAACTGGAATCGCCAGTAGTAGTCCCTAGGAAGAGTTTCAATCTAAAAATGGAGAATTCATCATGTGGGAATACAGGGAACAGGGATTGAGAAGCCGCCTAAGAGCCTTTAAAATGATGAAGTGTCATATAACCCTGACCTGAGGGTAAACCAGTCTTTTCTGACCTTTTATCAGACAGAACATAAAACTAGGCTGGCAGGCATGGGGCCATGGGAACCGCGCTCATCAGAGGCGGAAGTGAGGAGGACATGGAATGGGAAAGCGCTAAGAAGAAGGACTAACCAGAGGTGATTGAGCAAGGATAGGAAATGGAACCAGAGAACATCAAATTAAATAATGCAAAATGTTAAGGACCATGCGTGCTATGATAACCTGACTTTTGACGTGGGTACGCCAAGACCCACAGGGCCAGAGAGGTCCACAAAAAACCGCTAGTTTTTATAAGCTCTGTGTCTATGCGTTGGAAGGGGTTTGGACAAGCTCCACCAGTGAACTTTTTTCCATGTTTTGCATTTGCTTATTAAAATATCTACCTAGAAAAACTTCCAAATATTGTTTTTAATAAAACTAATGGGCAATAATAGTATGAAAATAATCCAACACCCTACTATAAGCAGGGTGCTGGGTTATATGGTAGAAATGGGGAAAATAGCTGCTAAGCTGAATCACATTAGGACCTTTTCTGTTTTAAAAATTAATTGACAGATCTGATCATTAATTTGGCCTTGATAGAGATAAATTAGGATTCTAAGCTATTCTCAAGACAATTTTCCCGACTTTCAAATGTCTATATTTGCATTTTTGACTTGGAATAAGGTGGGTTCAATCCCCAGCTTTGACCATTTCTTTTCAACTCTTTGCTAAAATTTGTCTGGCTAAGTAAGTTTCTTCCTATCAGATTGACTTTTGGTTGAACCACCAATTGGGGACAGGGAATGGAGACTGTGTTTAAGGTTTCTTTATTTTTCATAAAGTCTTCACAAAGTTTATGAATTTTTATAAATAAAACTTTAAGATATGACGCTAAGATGGGTTTGGGCTGTAAGGTTAAGTGTGGGAAAGGCATGTGATACACAGAGAGGGGAAGAAGCCACTCATCTATCGTCCAGAGTATGCCCTAGGCCAGAGATTTGGGTGAGAGGCAGGGCCCTAGGTTTGAACCTTTTTTGGTTCTAAAGGAGCATATAACCATAACCATCTCAATAGCTAGAGCTAAGACCCTTACATTACTCTTTCCTAAAAAGGACAGAATCGACCCCCTTCAGGGGCGCTAGCCAAAGCATAATTTTTAGTGGGGTTGGGAGTTTGATGGCTGCAAACGTAGCCTTCTTGGAGGTAAGGTGTAGGTGCCTTGGTGTTGGCCTGGCTAAACTTGGAAATTAACTCTTGACTATTATTACAGTCTTTGGAGTGAACCCCAACTACCTTCATATGATGGGGTTTCGTTACAAAAATTAGTACTGACAACTGCGTTTGAGCTTTCATGAGTTATAAATCTGATCTACAATAAACATAGGTGCTCTATCAACCATGATGAGCTCCACTTCCTCAAGCTTCTGTCCCTTTAAGGGTGGTAAGGAGGAAGGCGTGAAGAAAATTGTGAATTTTCCAGCGTGGAGGAAGTTCCACGTGTAAGGAGCAATTGTTCAACAGCTGGGAATTGGGGAAGAGGCCTGTGCGCTTTCAAGCTATCTTATGACATGGCACCTTGATGTGCGAATCCTTGGTATCTACCATAAATAAATCACCTTCTGATAGTTAGGAGCCTCAGGTCGTTTATTAAGTGCAAATCTCTGGGCATCATTGGTTGATTTAGAAAGCTTACTCTGAACCTGTTGATGCATCTTCCTGATGTGGGTGACAAAGATATCTGCAGCAGAGATGTTACTACGCGCTAATGGCTAACAGTGAACGCATAGTTTTACCCCAAATTAGCATAAATAAGTAAAATACCCGTTCATGCATGGATGAAGTTGTTGTATGCAAATTGGGCCATAGGGAGGCCCGCTGCCCATGTTTTCTGAAAAGCAATTTCATAGCAATGAATCTAAATTTGATACAGGTACGCTGACCAGGGATAGGACTTTACCAATACTTGATGAGCAAAAGAACCAAACTAACAAATTAATGAAACAAAAAAATTAAAACAAAACCTCTAACCAGGTGGGGAGTGGAATAATGTCATCCTACCAAAGCAGAGAATAGGGGGTTAGGAAACTCAACTACAGTCATTTTCTTTGACACAGAAACATTATACTTAAAGAAATGAACAAAAGCGGAGAGCCTGAGCGGTGATGCATTAGCATGGTGTGAGTGGATGTAGGTATAAATATGTTTTCTTTTTCAAGTTTGGCTTAGAAGTGAGCTTCAAAAAATTCCGCTAGTGAATATCAGCTTGAATGCAGGCTTTTGGGAGTCGGACAAAATTGGATATACTTTGGCGGTTGATCTTAGCAGATGGGTCAAAATCTGTTAGCTTTGCCACATGCATGACAGTGGCTTTTGCATCTGCAAAAAATTGGTGATTTCACCTCTTGCTGTTTTGTGAAAACAGGGGGAACTTTAGTGTTGTCAGCCAAACTTTTCTCTCTCGTTGCATTCACTTTTGCAACTTATTCAATTCAAGTCTGATTCTAGTTTGATAATCTCACAGAGGAGATTAGTCTGCGCCCATGTCAGGGAGCAGTTGGGCAAGTAAGGTAAGAGGAGCAGGTGGAAGGCCCGCGGCCTCAAACGTTCAAAAATGCCCCAGAGAAACTGGCGAATAGAAAAAAATTTAAAAAAACTGGTGGTCACTATTTCCCTAGAAATTCTCACTTGGCAAGCATAATGCAACTAGTACATCAACACGCCGCACTCCCAACCACTCTTGTCAGTGGAATACGGAGTCCATGTGTTTCTGGACATCCAACAAACAGCTCAATGGGAAAAATTTTGTGGGGATGTGCAAAATTTTCCCAAATGCGGTGTACATCGCACCTACTCCATGTCATGCAGTTGGCTGGACCTCGGTTTTGAAAACAAGGAGGCAGCGGATGAAGCTGTTGTGGTGCACATAGTGATTGACCTCCCTGAAGGGCAACGGGTCATCAAAACCAAATGCACCAGATGGACAAAATCAAACCAAATTTTTCTCACGTTAAACTTTTTGCCTACTACGGTAAAATGTGCCATTTTGGAGCAACACCTGAAAGATGGTCTCACCGTTTATGGCGAAATACAATCTTTCAAGATGCAACGCTTTATGCTGATGCCACACCTGTGCACCAGCAAAGCCATCGCAGTTCTGACCCCAACTGAGGAGATCGCAAAGGACCTAACCCAGATCCTGAACTCCACATGTATCATTATCAAAGGGCATACCACCCACCCTTTCTGGGTAACCGTGGACAGCGCGCCCCCATCTGCACCCACTGTGATGCGTTCGGCCATAAGGCACATGCATGCCCCACCAAGGAGGGCATCACATTCCAAGAGCACCCCTCAGCGGCCATGGCCAGCGGAGAGGCGCACTACAAACCAACCGCAAGCACCAAAGAGGCTTTCCCATGGGGAGCACAAGGCTGCTACCTACTGGTAAAACCTATTTCCCTGCAAGAGCAGAAGAAGGCCAAGCAGGCCCGCAGGGCCGCGGCCAAGGAAGCAGCCAAAGTCACCACCGCTATACCACACTCCCAACGCCAGGAGGACATTGAAACCTTCACAGTGGAAGCAACTTGGGAATCCATCAACTAATCAGATTAGGAAGCCCATGCCGATTGGGTCACCCAATCTGAGGATCCGATGGGTGACTCAATTTCACCCAATCTTCGCAACCAAGCTCAGTTGCAACTGACTTGGTCTCCAACCTACCTGAAAATTTTTTTGACCTGCTCAATGGTGCACCAAACTCATCCGCACCACAAAAAATTTGTCCAAAATTGGGGAAACAAAAAGTGAAGGCAAAAGCCAACGCAAAATTTTCTGCTAAAATCAACAAAACTACTGATAGCGTTGCTGCAAACACCCGCGCTGCCGTGAAGGCCCATGGGGATCTAGAGGAGGCTAGTGGGCCCAGGTGCCCTTCCCCTCACACCTAAGGTGCGATGGGGGAAACCTTAACTTTAGTGACGTTGAATATCGCCAGAATCACAGCCTAGCCATCCCAGGCTAGGAAACTGAGTTTATAACAAAAAAATTTAACCATGGATATTCTGGCCATCCAAGAGTCCCACTGTCCACGAGGTTCTGAGGATGCTTGGAAAACCATGCTCCTCCCATCCCTATCCTTTTGGTCAGAGCACTGTGCGGTACTAGTTCAGAAAAACAAATTTTTCAAATTCTTATCATCAGAATCCTTCCTCAATGGCTGAGTCCTTATTGTCACTTTCTCGTGGGCTGACGTGGCACATGCTATCATCAACATCTACACCCCAACCTGTGCACAGGAATGTTGGGAATTTTTCTCATCAGTCAAATCCCTCCCATTACTCCCAGACCCTTTCGTAGTTGGCGATATGAACTGTTGGCTAGACACACCAACGGACTGTTGGCCTTCCTCCTCCCACGCCCCCCAGGGTCATGTAGAACTTCTCATTCTAAAGGCCACCCTTGGGTTAATGGATGCACTGCCGCGGCGAGCCCCGCTGCTCGAAAACATGATGTGACCCCATATCCATAATGGGCAACTAAGGTCCATGACCCACATCGACCTTATCCTCACACCAGCAAAATTTCAATCTCACATTTCCCACTTCAAAACAACAAAAAACGATTTCTCTGACCACCGGCTGGTCTCAATAACCTACCACCTACCTGTCACAGTGGCTAAGGCCCCACATTGGTGCAAACTCCGCCCTCCCAAACTTGCGTCACCAGGATTTTCCACTTGGGTTGAATCAGCAACTTTGGAAAAAGCGTTTGTTACACCATTAAGCACGGACCCCATCTCCACATGGGCAGCCTTCAAGAGGATACCATCCGCCACTCTTGCCACCTCTCCTCCCAATGCTCATGTGCCACATCAGCTGTCATTTCGCGCGCTCTGGCAGAGTTGGCACACCTGAAATCCAACATCTCAGCCACAGGCTACAGCCCTTCATGGGGCCAGAAGTGAGCAGAGGCAGCCGCCCACCTCAACGCGCTTGAAAGGCAACACAAACATCGGGTTTGTGCTCAGTACAGGGCCAAATGCATTACAGAGGGCGACAAGTGCACTGCATATTTTTTAAAAAAATTTGCACCATGCCAGAGCGTGGCCTGCACACAGGTGCAAATATTGGATGATTCCATTGCAGATACGCCAGCTGAAGTGGCAATCAAAACACAAAAGTATTACTCCAAGTTATACTGATCTGATCCAATTCAGCTGGCTGAAGTGGTGGCATTTCTCAACTGAACCTACATCCGCACTGTTTCCCAATACCCGGAAATAATGAATTTGATCACTCCAAACGAATTATGGACAGCCATCCGTGCTGCACCAAACCGGAAATGCTCAGGCCCAGATGGCATTCCATATAAATTTTATAAAAAGTACTTCAAATATATATCCCCACTACTGCTTGCCTCACTTAACCAGAGCCTTCTGGAAACGCGCCTCCTACCAGGAGGACAAGAGGCCTTCACCGTCACACTCTTCAAGAAAGGGGACAAGCTAGACTTAGCCCACTGCCCCATTTCTTTAACTAACACGGATATAAAAATTTTAACAAAAATCATGGCTAACCGTTTAGGGATTGTAGCATCTGCCACCATCTCCCCAGAACAATTTGGTTTCATACTCAGAAGGTCGATTTAGGACAACGTGCACTCTGTGGCTAACGCATGCCAGTCCACAGCCTCTGGGGCACTTGTATTCTTGGACCAACAGAAGGCCTATGATAGAGTAAACTGGGAATACCTCAGGGCCTGCCTCCATCAATTCCACTTACCCCATCACTTCATCAACTGGGTGATGCTGCTCACAGAATCTTCAACAATTGCAGTACGTGGCCCTGGCTTCCTAACGGAAGTAGTCCGCCCTCAAAAGGGCTTACGTCAAGGGGACCCCTTAGCCCACTCCTATACAACTTCAGCCTTGACCCACTACTTTGAAACACGAATGCCCAACTCACTGGGGTCCATGTGCCAGGTCAAGCCCCAGTCAAGATGATGGCGTTTGCAGATGACTGTGTGGTTGGGGTGTCTAATAATAAAGATGCACGCGCACTTGAAGCTCTCATCCAAAAGTATTCCCGGGTAATTAACGCTGCACTGAATGCTTCCAAAACTGAAATCATCCTCCTTAGTCGGTATCAAACCTGCTGGGCCCCAGCAACCAGTGCCCAGCCCGGCCCATCTGCTCGCACACGTGCTCGCCCTCCCAGCTACTCCACACTACCCCACTGGTGCTCCCTTTCGTGCCACGGCCTCTCATAGGGCTGGTCCGCCATCTGGGCGTGTGGGTGGAGGTAGGCGGGTACACATTAGCATAAAGGAGAGTCGTATTCTAGACAACATGACAAAGCGCATCGCCTCCCTCAGAGCCCACCCTACTTCCCTTACTGGCAGGGTTGTTTTAGCCAACTCTATGCTCCTCTCCAAATTCTGGTTTGGAGCCACGCCATCCCCTTCTCCCCAAGCTTTTTCGAATCCTTGTATGCCCTGCTGCAAGGATGGCTTTGGTCAGGCCGCCCACCAACAGTACGGCTAGAGGTCATGTTTGGCCCTCATCATCATGGTGGCATGGGCCTGCTTGAAATTAAAAGCCCATGCTGCCAAGATCCTAGGCACCTGGATTGCAGCCGTCACCGCCCCTACGCTCCCCTCCTAACACTGGTCCCACGCGGCCCGCTCCAACTTCTCCCACACCTTGGACCTCAACATTCCATCGAACCCTCACTCCTTGATGAAATACCTGGCTTCACACCCATCGGCCACAGGTCCTCACGGGACTAAAACCCACTACAAACGAATCCTCCTCTCCATGTGGAGCGTTGAGTGTAGAGTTTGTATTAACGGACACACAGCCCAGAGAGGCCGCCTCTCTCCTCAGTTCATACAAGAGGTACAGGGGCTACCCATCTAAGATGGCGTGATCCACACACGGCCTCATGTCCTATCCAGGGTGGACTACCTGAACATGATGGACATCCCTTACTCCATTGAGACCCAAAAAACTATCTGGAAATACGCACAACATCCTCTGTTGCAGCCTCAAATTCGTTCCCATGTGTGGCGCTGCCTAAGGTGGGTGTACCATATGGCTGAGTGCTCTAACGCTTTACACTCATCCTGCGTCATGTGTGGCCAGTATGGAACGCTGTTCCACCGCCTGGAGAAGTGTCCTACCTCTAAAGTGATATGGCGCGAAGTTCAACGTTTACTGGGCCAGGATCAAACACATCTTTTCAGTCTGTCAAGAGATATGTTTGCTTTATCAATGGCCTCCCCCTTCCACCCTCCCTCCGTGCCCTGGTGGTTGCAATCGCCATGTGGACTATCCATACGATTGTCTTGGATGCCATCGCAGGCTCCACCCCCACCCTCCCAGAAGCTGTCCACAGATTTCAGTCTCATTTGGTGGACCACTTTCAGGTGTGGATGTTTGGATACCTCCCACCACGTCACCGACAGCTGGTCTCCTCCTGGTTCCCAGTTTGGTTCATCAAATAAGACCCTTTCCTCCACACTTGTTCAATTGTGGCTACGGCCCCTTCACACGTTCCCTCCCCCTCCCCATAAGTGGCGTTCCCGCTGGCAACAAGAGATAGCATCGCCTCTCTGGGGTGCCTTCCTGATCTAAGTTTTGTCTCTTTTGGGTCAAATTCAGAAGTGTCCATCCCATGGTCGGCCTTCCTCGCAATATACTTAAAATTTAGTGTTGTCAGCCCTTCATGATTTAGAGAAAATGAATGGGCCACTGCTTTGCGGAGGTTAGGGCAATGGGGTGAGGCCACCACTGCTAAGGCTAGCTGGTGGACACTTTTATAGGGGATGGCATTGGGTTTAGGAGTGAATCATTTGGGGGATAGGTTTTGTCATTATAAGAATTGTAAAATTCAGCCCAACCATAAATGAACTGGTTGTGAGGTTCATCGTATTCCTCCTTCATGATAACTTTACCTGATACATCAACCTCTGCCAATAGGTCCCAAGCATTTTTGTTCATGAGAATAGTAGATGATGACTTTGGCTAGGTAATAGTCAAATGTGCTTCTTAGGTGTGAATGGTGGTCCAAGCCTCAATCTTGTTGGCGGGGGTGTAATTGGGTGGGTTAATGTGGGAGTTTGATTTGGTGGGGGCCAATTTCTACTCTGGCCCATTGAACGAGAATGTTGAGAGGGAGGGGCAACAAAACGCCCCATTCAGAATCCGCTGGATAGGGCTCAGAAGACGCATCAGGGGAAGTGGCTTGGGAGCAGGATCTTTTTGAATGGTTAAACCTAAAACAGAGGGGACAAATCATCAACCATTATCCACATGAGCTCAAAAAATGTGCTCACTAGTTACTGCAATACGATCATGAAGAGATTATGTGGCTATGGCAGGGTGGTATGGTATTATGGTAGTATTATGGCGAGGTGCAGCAAGGCGCTCTGCACCAGAAGGAACATTGAAAACGAGGTTGGATTGAGTTACATAAGCCTGAAGCCTCGCCATCAATTAATCATATAAAACTTGGGTTGGGAGGTGGGTAGTGACAGATGCAAAGAGCACCACCATTGTGATTTCTGATGGGAGGCGAGTTTGGGTAGTACGTATGAGATTGTATCTATAAACAAGGGAAGTAGAAACCGCTGCTGCAGTCCTCCTTTATCTGGAAGCCAATATCGAATTAGCCCTAAACAGGCGGTCATTAATAAAGCCAGCTGGTTCAAATGCAGCATGGCAAGTTTGTTAATTACGTTGTAAGGAATATGGGAATAAATGCCGTTAGTCAACATATAGGCAAAATCGGATTGTGGGACAAGAGAGGGCGAGAGAATAGGTTATTCATAGCATTAAAGTACTTCTCCAAGTGCTAGTTAGTTGCTCCGTTTGTCCATCTGGCTGGGGGATGATAGGCTATAAATCTGCATGGCTTAATATCCAAAATATCATACAATGTCTTCCAGATTTGTGAGGTAAACTATGGTCCACTATCACCTTTTACTTCTTACGGGAACTTCAAACAGAGCAAACACATGTGTCAAAAAACCGTGCCTTGTCCTCAGATGTAGTTGTTGTCATACAGGTAATAAAGATAGCATAACTTGTAAAATGATCTACCACCACTATGATCGCGTCACACCCTAGAGAGTTGAGTAAGCTTATATTAATGTCCACTGAAATTGACATCCATGGTCTTGTTGCTTGTTGAAGAGGGCGGAGGAGGCCAATCCTCCCTGCCATATCTGACTTAGACTTAATTCAGATCAAGAATTTCTCAATCCAAGTAGTAACCTCCTTCACCAGTCCTTTCCAATCAAACCCTCGCTTGATTAGATTGATACATTTTTATAGCTTCAGGATGCCTCATGTTTGGTGTATCATGTTTAATTATGACATGAAAACGCAACTCAGAGGAAACTCATACCTTGTTAAGAAAATATAGTATCCTATTCTTTGTTAATACCATTCTAATGGGGCTTTTAGCATCATTTTCGCCATATGGTCTCAACCTTCAGATCAGTAGACAGTATGCCAAAAAAGCATCCAGGAGAGAACCTTCATTGTAAAGAGATAACTTAACTAGGTCAGACTTATTAATTTAGTCACTGAACTAGATGAAGTACCAAGGAATAATATCATCTAGTGAACAACCTTCATTGACAGGGTCTATTGGCTTCAAAGGAGTATCAGGGATACCGGAGATGTGGACCTACGGGATTTGGCTTTGGATTTAGTTTTTTTATAGGTCTGGTTTTGGGTTTGGGCTTAGGGGTCGAGGACATAAAATACAATTATGACAGAAGAGGGTGGAGAAATGGCTTGTTCAGGAGGAATCACTGTGACTATTTCTGGATCTGTATCTATAGTGAGCCCCGTTAGGGGGTACGCGGCTCAGATAATAAGTAAATTATGGGCGCCCCTTTGATAACCTTGTACCTGAAATAAAAGCCCAGAATGCCATGATGAGTTCTGGTCTGCTATGAGCCAGCTTCTGAGGTTTTTGATATTAAGTGAGCGTCAGGCAAACAGCGAGTTATTTTTAGACCGTCCTGCCAGTTTGAGTGTTGAAGGACCCAAATGGCAAATTCAAATGCCAAGGGCACTGCTGCTAGTAAGACTGTTATGGAACTAGGAAGAATTTTCGCTATTAATTGCCCATAAGCGATAATAGTGTATAGGCACTTAGCAAAGTACAAGGTTGCACATGGCCATAAGCCACGAGGGTTGTTGGAATATAGGCTGAAAGGGCGGTTTGGTTCTGAACATAAAAAAGGAATTAGGATAAATGGTTTTATTGGGAAGATAAGTGAAAAAAATTGACCAACAATTTTCTCAGTGCAATGTAACTGATTAAATAGTGTTTGATTGGTAGTGGGTTAAAACAGGGATCAGGTCCTTCAAATTTGTACTAACCCAGTGAATTTTTGGGGGAAGGGGCGGATAATTCTAATTGGAATTGACATCAAAGGATTCAGCGGCAGGCCAAATCACTATCAGTTTATCCGCAAGCGCCTGGACTGATGCTTGACTGCATTTACATTAGTTGGTGCAATGGCAGCTGGCTAATGGGCAATGGGAATTCCCAGGGCCACCCCATATAGGGCAATCCCAATTACTTTGAAACAGGTTCAGGATGGCCAACCCGCCCATGCCCAGTCACTGGGGCATTCGTTCAACAAAATGATTTGTCAGGCGCAACTCCCAATTCTTGAATTAGGGGTTCCAAATTATTAGTGAAAATCCCTGACTATTTTGAAGGGAATTTGGCAATGGTTTGTATCACTTGATAGCTCAATATTATCTGCAATTCTGATCAATATATTCTTATTGTCTCTTTCCAAATATTGGTTTTCCAATCGTCTGGCTTTATCCCATTAGTTTTGGATGTATCATATTCATTTTAATAATTTCAGCGCAGATTTCTTCAAATAAGCGGACAAGTTTGTCAGAGGTAAGCGTGGGAGATGGGGGAAGAATCTTCAGAGGGAGCGGTGTAATCCAGCACTCATCTATCACATGGGTAAGGTCGCCCCAGGTGAAAAGGGTTACAGCCGCCCTCTTCAAACCCTTCTTGTTTAATAATGGTAAAATCTCCCAATCTACACAAAAGGGACGTTCTATTGGACTTACATTACCCTTTCTATTTGCCAAAGGAGGGCATCTCCTCTGGGAAACTGCATAAGGGCTACATTTTTGTGCGCCTTGGGCAACTTGATCGCCATCAAAGCCACAACTTTTTTGTGGGAGGGGTATGGGGAGCATCAGGATGGGACTCATGAAACGCCTTGACCAATTTCCTGCAATTTGCGCAATCATGGGCTTTGACTCAACTGTTCTCATAGGCCAGATACAGCTTCCAGGCGATGAGTACTGAACTGACCTCAGATTTGCAGGATGCTAAGATATTCTCCACCTTGGCCTCCTCCGCACCCTCAATTACTATTGGCTCAGGATCAGCAGGAATGGTCCCCTTGAACGGGGACAACTGAGATATGTGGAAGATTGGGTGCTCTTCTTAATAATCTAGCAACTCTAACTGGAAAGCGCCATTGCTCATATCTTCCTCCACCAAGTGGGGACCCAAAGACTTGCTTGGAAACTTCCGGGAAGGTACCTGCATCTGCAAGTAGCGCATATCTAGCATAACATATGAGCCCACCACTATGTCATGGACAGGAATCTGCTTTCAATCTTTAAACCGCTTGTAATCATCAGTAGCTTTTGTGAGATGCTACCAAACTAAGGATTGGGTAGACTGAATGTGCTCAGCTTGATCTGTGGTAGCTGGGATCTCTGGGCGCAGACAAGGACTGACTGAAAACAAAGGATTATACTCCAACGTTGCTTCATAAGGAAAACCTTGTAGAGGCGTAAGTACCATTGTTAAGAAAATTGAGCGAGAGGAAGTCATTGTCCCAGGTATCCTCTGCAGCTGCAGCGCAGCAGTGCAAATACTGTTTAAAAATTTGGTTAATACGCTCAGTATGTCCATAGGACTGGGGATGGTACGCTTTGTGGAATGACAGGGGTGATTCTTAAGATTGATAAAAGCTCATTCCAGAAACGCGCTGTAAGCTGGGGCCCACTGTCACTGATGATCTCCTGCAGGAGACCAAACATAGAAAACACATGGCGTATGAAGAGACACGTGGTTTCTTCTGACATAATCGTGAAAGAGCTTGGAATAAATAAGGAAAATTTAGTAAAACAATTGACCACCACCATCACTGCCGTAAATCCATTAGAACAGGGAAGTTTAACAATAGATTCCATGGACACCAATATTCATGGACCCTCCGCCTGTTTTAAAGGATGAAGAAGACCCTTCCTTCCTGATCAATCTGACTTGGCCTGTGCACAAGTAACACAATCAGCAATCCAGTCTGATACTTCCTTTGATAAACCCGCCCAATTAAAAGTCCACTTGATCAACTCAGTACATCTCTTATTACCCGGATGGCTGATTTTGGGAGGGTTGTGATGTGCCCAAAAACACCTCAGCTCTGAAGAGAGGGGGACCAAACCCACAACTGAAAATAAATTAGACCCTCCACCAAGTAATATAGGGAATGTTTATGAGTTTAAAGGGACAATTGGTATAATTCTCCACTCCTTTGGGACAGGTCATTTGAGCTGCTAAAACTATGAAATAAGAGGAGCATCAGGAGCTAAGTCTACTGATGAGACCATAGGTGGTACAATAGATAAAATTTGGTGGTGAGAATCCTTGTAATCAGATCCGCTTCATCTAAGTCCATGGGGCAATGAGACAAGTATCAGCTAAGGAAATTGGGGAGCACATTTAATGCACCTTTCACAAGTTCGTATTTAAAATAGAAATTGCATAAATCCTGATAGGTGAGAGCTCACCTATGTGCCAATTTTTACGGCTTGCAAAAATACAGAAGAGCTTGGTGATCAGTAAGCACCATTAATTCATGATGAGAGCCTTGTAGCAGATACCACCAATGATTCAGAGCCCATGCTACAGCTGCCAACTCCTTTTGTAGATGGCCCAGGATTGCTCAGTAGAGGAAAATATGAGAAAAGTATGCACCCAGATGTTCTAAACCGCCATGCTCCTGGAGCAGAACAGACCCTACTGCAACAGATGAAGCATTGCATGCAACGATATATGGTCTGGATGGGTTGGCATGTTTTAGAATAGGAGGTGTTAGGAACACCTCTTTGATTGACTCAAACGCCTGCTGGCACTTTGGTGTCCAACGAAAGGTAACATTCTTACCTGTGAGGTTGTGAAGTGGAGCAGCTAGTTGAGAAAGAGATGGGTAAAATTAATTCAGGAAAATAATGGTGCCCAAGAAATTTCTTAATTGTTTTTGTGTTGTTGGATTTGGTCATTTGCGGATGGCATCCAACTTGTGTGGGAGGGGGAATTGCATAACCATCTTTTAGGACAAGGTTGCTGAAAAAAGTAACTTCATCTTAATAAAAAACGCATTTTGAAGGCTTGATGAACAGGCCTGCCTTATGCAAAGCGGCCACTACTGCCTCCAAGTCTTTTGTGTGTTGTTTGGGAGTCGGGGAGTGAACCAAAATTTCATTAATATATGCAACCGCACAATTAAATTGGAGATCACCCAGCACACTGTCATTAATCTTTGAAATGTGGCTGGCGCATTCTTCAACCTGAAGGGCATTATATGGAATCAAAAGATACCTCACTTTGTTCAGATCATGGTAACCATCCTTGACCTTCCATCACCCATATTTGGTGAAGGCATTAATGAGATCAAGCTTGGAGAACACACGAGACTTAGCAATCGCTTGAATGATAGTCTGCTCTAGGGGCAAAGGGTAGGGATCATGTACTTTAATTTTATTTAGGTGTACATAATCTGCACAAGGACGGAGGGAACCATCGGCCTTCTTGGCAAAAATGATGGGTAAAGCAACTGGTGATGTCTTTTTAAGTAACCACTCTTTCTTAAGCATATTGTATAGCCAAGTGTTAAGAGCAGATTCTTCCTCCGCAGTGTGTGGACAAAAGGGACAGTTGATTTTCACTAACTGCACCATTGTTTGATATCCTAAGTCAAATTTAGTGTGAGTGAGAAGACGGTCCACTTTTTGGGATTGAAGATACTTCAATAGCTCATTAATTCTTTGGGAAAGTCAGACAGAAGGCCTGCAGGGGAAACTAGGGAAATGATGGAGCTGAGGCCTTGCATTTTCTTAAGGGTATCGACTAAAAGAGATTCCCCTCCTGTTTTATCATTAACAAATGACAGCATATTTGACTCCAGGTGAATTCTAACATGTTGACAGCGCCACCATCTGGCTCCCAAGATTTCTGGGCTTACCAAATTTGGCATTGCTGAGAATTGATTGTAAAAGATAAACTGATGTACTGAGAAAGGTACCAGCTGAAAGACTAGATATGAGTTCTGAGAGACTGGTGAAGCACCATCACCAAAAGACCTAGGTCCAGGTCAATCTTCAATTGTTGGGCAAGCTCAACACTCTTATAATTATCCTCAGATCCGGTATCCACCAAAGCCAAAAAGGAGTCTTGGTGAGACCTGATACTAATCTTCATGGGCAATAAAAAGTAGGCGAAATTTTCTTTATTGGAAGCTTTAGTTGAACCTGTAGATATGGAAGAGATGGTACTAGGATCAGGGGTAACCACAAGGTTGGTGACTGGAGTAAACACTCCATAAGTCAGAATGCCAGAACACTCTGACATGGACATGAGGGTCGTGGCAACTATGGAATGTGGTTCAGACAACAATTGGGATCTGGGGTTTGACACCAAGGCCACCTCAGCGGCTCCTATAATGATGATTTCATTTAGGAGGGTGGGTGTCAGGAAGTTGATATGACTGTATGATACGCTACCCATATTGGTGGATCGAAGGGGAATCAAGATGAGTCTTGAGATTTACAAAAAGGGGATACATGAATTATAATTGACAAAATGAGAACATTCAGCGAATCAAGAGGAATCATGCTGAGATTCAATACAAATGAGAGCAACTCAAAAAAAGAAGAAGAATATAAGATACCAAGCTGAGGATGCATCCAGCTGTGGAATTGAGGTATAAAGAGCCTGATGGAAGATTAAAAGTGGATAGTCTTTTAACAAGGAAAGAAAGAGCGCAGATAAATATGTGATTATATTAAATAAAGGCCAAAATAAGGGGAGATAGCTCCATACATATTTTATTTAGTTTATTATAAGTCGGCAATCCTCATATTATCCAATTTTGGTTGCTCAGTGGCTCATACCCTGTGCAAAACCAACACGGCAGAATTGAGCCCAAACGCTGAGAATTAACAGTGGGATTGGATGATTTGAGAGGAACTAGACTATTATGACCATACTAAAGCTTCTTAACAACCTGATCTAGCTGAAACAAGGACAATTGCTACGCCCATATCAACGAGAAAAGCGGAAATGTTTAGGAAAGATGGTTGATCAATTATGTTAGGCAAACTGCAAGTTATTAATGACTGGCCTGCCAGTTTAAGTGCTGAAGCACCCAAATGGCAAACCTGAATGCCAGTGGCACTGCTGATGGTATGACTTTTATGGAACTAGGAAGAAATTCCGCTATTGTATGCCCATAAGCAATAATTTTGTATAGGCACCTAGCAAAGTACAAGGTAAACATGGCCCTAAACCCCGAGGGTTGTTGGAATATAGGTGGAAAGTGTGGTTTGGTTTTGTACATTAAACTGGAATTAGGGTAAAGGGCTTGATTGGAAAGATAAATGAAGAAAATTGACCAACAATTTCTCAGTGTAATGCAACTGGTTAAAAGTTTTCAATTGGTAGTGGGTCAAAGCAGGGATTGGGTCCCTCAAAACTGACCTAACACAGAGATTTTTGGGGGAGGGTCAGATAATTTTAATTAGAACCAACATCAAAGGATTTTGTGGCAGGCTGAGTCACTATTGGTTCATCTGCAAATGCCTGGACTGATGCTCAACAGCATTTACATCAGTTGGCATGATGGTGTCTGGCCCAACGGGCAATTGGAATTCCCCAGGGCCACCCCACATAGGGCCAGTCCCAATTGGTTGGAAATGGATTTGGGATGCTCAACCCACCAATGCCAGGTCACTGGGGCATTTGTTTGGACAAAAGAGTTGTGTTGGGTAAACTCCCAATTTTTGAACTAGGGGTTCCAAATTATCAGCGACAATCCCTGATGATTAAAAAGAGAATTTGCCAATGGCAATAATATAAGTTGATGGCTTAATATCATCCATGATTCTGGACAATAATTCTCTTATTGTCTCTTTCCAAATATTGGTTTTACAATCATTGGGTTTTATTCCCATTAATTTTGGATGTATCATATTCATTTAATAATTTCAGCGCAGATTTCTTCAATTTAGTTGACAAGTTTGGCAGAGGTAAATGCAGAAACCAGGGGAGGAATCTTCAGAGGGATCTCTGTAACCCAGCGCTCGTCTACCACATGGGTGAGGTTGCCCTGGGTAATGAGGGGTTCAGCCTCCCTCTTCTGACCATTTTTGTTTGGGAATGGGAAAATCGCCCTATCTATGTGAAGGAGACGTTTCCCTGGACTTACAGTGAGCGACTTGTTTCTGTGCGCAAAACCACTGTGTGCTTTGACCCCTGTAACAGGTACCATCAACACATCAAGGACCAATAAAATGAACCAACTCTTTATTCTAAATGGCCCAGGATCGCTCTCTGGCGCTAAAATTTCTTGATAACTAAGCCACAGGGTTTTAAAGACCCTCATGTTCCTGCAGGAGTATGGACTTCACTGCAGTTCCATAGGTGTTACACACCACAATAAAGGGATTATCTTCATCAGCATGACGAATAATGATGGTAGTAGTGAAAAACTCCTTACTGATACAAATGCCTGTTAGCATTCTAGAGTCCAAACAAATGGGGCGTTCTACCCTGTGAGAGGTGAAGAGATCAGATCAGTACTAAATGGTTGGTGAGAACTTCTTAAGAAAGGTAAAAAACCTAAAATGCTCCGCAGCTGTTTCTGCGTCACTAGGGTAGGCCATGAGCGAAATTTATCCAGCTTAGAAGGCGCGATGGCATGACATCTTATTAAATAATGATCTTCAGGAATTGAACTTAATCCTTGAAGAACTCACATTTTTTGGCTTAGCAACCAGAGCAGACTTTGGAGGGCTTCAGCCACTGCTACCAAAACCTTGCTGTGTTGCTCAGCATTAGATGAGTGGATCATGATTTCATCCATGTAAACAATATCATAAGAGAATCTGAGATCCCCCAAGGCGTCATCTATTCGTCACTGGAAAGACGATAGGCCTTTTCATAGACCAACTGGCATAACTTTAAATTGGTAAATGTCGTACTGGGTGCAATTTGTGTCAGACACTCCGGCAAGGCTTAACCTGCTCCTGATGGAAAGCGTTCAACAGATCAAGTTTAAAGAACACATTGAAATTCAAAACTTTCTTGGGAAATTGCTGTCTCCAAGGCAAAGAATAGGGGCCAGGAAACGTCATATTAATCAAGTGTTTGTAATCCATGGATGGTATCAAATAAAAAACTGGCTTCTGTGAGAAGATCATAGGAAAGGACACATGAGTGGTTTTGCTAATCATCCCCCTTCGTCACCATGTCATCAATCAACATCTTTAACACCTATTCTCATGAATCGGTGTAGTGATATAAGGGACGGTTTATTATGATCAAGTCCACCATTAACTGGAAACTCAGATCAAATTCTGAGTGATGAGGCAGCTTATTGGCCCATCCACGCTAAACACTGACTTGAATGGAGCGAAACTATAAGGTTTATTAGGAAGCTCAGGAACAATATCCGTTGATGAGTACTCCACAGTTTCTGATACAGCGTTGCATCTAGCCAAGGTGGAAAGAAGGTGTTAGAAAGTTGATATGACTGGACGATATGTTACCCATACTGATGGATTGAGGGGGAATTGAGACAAGTCTCAAGATTTATGGAAAAAGGTACTTGAATTACAATCGATCAAAATGATGACCATTCAGCGAATTGAGAGGATTTATGCCAAGATACAATACAAATAAGAGTTTCTAGTAAAGAAAAAGAATTGAAGACTACCAAGCTGAGGATAAATCCAGCTTGGGAAACTGAAATATTAAGAGTCACATGGAGGATCAAAGGGGTTCTTTCCTTGTGTGGTTGAGTAATTTCAGATAAGTCTGCAATTTATCTTAATAAAGGTTGAAATAAGGGGCAATAGCTCTATATATAAGTGCATTGAGTTTATTAATAGAATCGGCGATCTTCATATCATCTGATTTGGTTGCTCAGAGGCTAATACCCTGTGTAAACTGACTTGACGGAATCGAGCCTATACGCTGAGAATGAACAGTGGTGCTCACTACAGGGGTCCACTAGGCAACTGTGGTTTTTTAATAAAATGTAATGATGAGTCCTCATTCGTTATGACATAATCTGATCATATTCCAGGAGCGGTATGCTGAAGATGCCCAGGAGGCACCTAACCACGAACCAACATTATTTACTGTTACCAAACCAGGGGATGATGAAGCTATGATTAATTTGCAATTTTAGAATTGCCCTGAGCTGAATGACCAAACAACAAGGACACTCCACAAATATGACTCCTCAACAACTGAGAAATATTATGGAATGGCTGTTGCGTGGGTATCACCTATATGAGGATAAGACTGGGGAAAATGCCCTGAGTTTATTTTATAACCAATGCAATCAAGAAAATTGATATGTGCTGTACATGTATAATTTGGACGCGACTACCACAGGGTTAGATCGCCACCTTGGTACCCATGGAGTTGAGGGATATCTAGTCACTTATGTGCAACCATTGATTCACCAGCTACTGCGTGTACTGGCTTGCCATAAATATTGAAATTGGAGATGTATTATGGTTTGCACGAGCACAGCAGCACAATACTTGCCTCCTGCTCAACCACCTTGATTGTTTGTTTTTGGAAATACAAGGGGCGTAGGCACAGATGTATCATTGTGTTGGGGACGTCCGCTGTTGATTGGACATTCTGGTACAAAAGTTAAATTTAATATTACCTCAAGTAATAATAGAACTGCTGGATCAGCATGGCCTATCAGTGTAGTGGATTCAGGATGTAACAACATTGTGGAATAATACTGAGCGCTTTATGACAGAGTTAGCCAAATGGGCGGAAGCTCTCAAAGCTGTGATTGCCCAGCTCAAGGAAAAAATGACCCTGATGGAACAGCAAGTGGCAGCCCAAGTTGGCTCTCTATCAACGGAATTAACCTAACTTCATATTGAATGGAATTTCAGCAAATGACAGATTACACACTTATCCTCTGGTCAACATCTCTCAAATATCTCCAGATTATTTGTTGGGTTACAAAACTGGAAGTTGTTAGTTAGGATGAGCGCCAACGAGCCTTTCCTCTTCCAATTGGTGAGACAAGAGAGTATGCAGACATTTAAGGGTGCCTTGATACCCTTTGATGGGCCAATGAGGAATTGGTTTGGGGGCAAGCCTCCCTCATTTTCAAATAAATGATGTCAATCAACAAGTGGAAAACGTAACCAGCAGCAAACCTGCCTGCAGAACATAATTGAAGAGGTCCTCTCTCAATTACAATCTGTGGAAAAAAACTGAATGTTAAGAGGTTATTCTTCTGGAAGTTGCAACATCATTATGACATGCTGCAACAGTAATTTTAGGATCGATGGTGTAAATGTAATTTGGTTAAAGTGGAGCAGTTGATCAATGAACAGCTTGTGGGTCTGTCATAGCTGGGGTAATGGGGTAGTCAGTGGCAGTTTTGGGGGAAGAATGCTATGAATCAGCAAATAAATATCCCTTGGGCGGTACAATGGACCCCCCATGCAACACCACTTCTTCCAAGTCCTTTTTAACAGAGTTGAGTCCATCCAGCCAGCTGTATGATAATGCACAAAGGGATGGTTCCTATAGCTGTTCTGAAACCAATTCGCCTGCTCCTTGCAGCAGGAATCTAGAGCAAAGTGAATTCATGCATATTGAAACAATTACCTCCTTTCAGTCATGATGGTAATCTACATGGTTACTTTAAGCGTTTTGAATTCTCTGTGGAAGGTGCTAATGATTGGAAAAAAGCGAAATTGTTGCTGTCCGCTTTGGATGTGGAAAACGCTGATCAAGTAACCTGATATCTTTCAAATAGCTAAGTATCCTATGGGAGCTTAAAGCAATTGTTATCCAGCTGTTTGGGGGCGTTACCAAGATGGCCCAATGGAAAGCCAACTTTATGACTATACAGTTTCACCAAAATGAGACCCTGTTAGAATTTGCTTAGTGTTTTTTGGCGGAAGACACATTACTTGGAGCTAACATTTTATCTGTCGAGGATGTTGGTATAGCGATGATGGCGGCTGTCAAACCACATTGAGAACTATATAATGCTATGTCTCATGTGTTGTATGGAGATACCAGACTTATAAAAACTGTGAACACCTTACATCAACTCTCCGCCATGATCAGTGCCCCCGACATAGCCTGAAAAATCTCTGTTGTCCCCACTCCAACATCTTCAGGATATAGGCTGCAGCGACTGGGTTATCTGCTGCTGGAATGTATTCATACTTCATACAAGTCAGTGGACTCTTTTCAGCCCATGTATGCTTCACCAGTTCGTCCACGACCTTGGAACCATATAGGCAGCTTCCAAACTGGTCCTTCCTCCCCCAAGCTATATACGTGAACCTTCTATGAACACTTGCTTCCAGTGCGGACAAAGAGTACATTATGTGGGCAATTGCCCTAGCAAACCAAAAGTGTATTCAATGCCAACCAAGAGAATTGAGCAGGGAAAAGCTCAAGCAAAGTGGAGTAGAAACGGGACGCTCTATCTCCGCTGAGTCCAATTCACTTGTCCCTAACAATTCCCAAATGTCTTTTTGGGTAGAATTTGAACCTCAATCAGATGATTTTTTACACCAGCAGCTTTCATTGGAGCCCCTGCTTCTGCTTCTGAGAGTAAAAGTTCACCCCATAGCCCCAAGTTCTTCCAAAACGTGCAGAAGCCCTATGCTTGGCAGATCCTGGAACAGATTGGCTCCAGCAACGCGGTCCCTCGACAAACGCGCCTCTTTAGTTGGGTTTAATAAAGTCATTCTGGTGGAGAAAATCAATAGTGAGTATCCTCAGCTCAGCAAGAGAATTTTCTCCTTTTTGAGCAACACAAAGCCCTTAAACATACAAGTAATAAACACTGATGGTTCTTCTTACTCAGAATGTACTTACTGTGACATTTTCGTTGAAAACACAAAAATCCGCGCTATCATAGACACAGGAGCACCTGTGAACATAGTCTCCACCCGGTTGGTGGCTAAACTTAATTTGAAACTGGATGTGGACCATTGCGTAGTATACAGGACTGTGGGAATGCACAGCACTGTGTCTGAAGGAGCATATAGCGCGTTGCCTTTATGATTCAGGTCAGTCCAGGTGTCCGCTCCAGTGATGGTTTTGCCAAATAACAACTATTATATGTTATTGGCATGGCTTTTATGAGGAAATTTGGCGTTGTGATAAATATGGAAGAGGAAACTCTTACTATTTTAGGCCAACATATTCCCATATATTTTACTTCTTGTGGAATCCAAATGGATCCAGTCCACTCTAGTCAGTCAATCTAGCATACAGTGACGGAGTAATCCCTGTTTGCTACCAGCGACTGAGTCAGTGGACCAGGATCCTCCTCAACCAGATATACAAGTACAAAGGGATCTCATTTCGGGCAATGCGCTCTTTGAGCCTACTGTCTTGACACCAGAGCATAGTAGGGACTGGGCCTGAAATTAATGTCCTTTTGGGGCTTTATTGAGAAATTATGGCGCCTCACCAGCACTCACAGCTTGAACCACATGTGACTCCATGGTTAATGCTACCTGCAAATGGGGAGGTGAATGTGCTGCTAGTGAACTTACAGAAGAAGGCAATAAAAATCCGGCGGCACCAAGTGGTGTATTACCTACATTTAGTCCCTATAGAGGAAGTTCGCCATATTCATGATTTTGGCTCATGAGAGGATCTCAGACTACTGGCGAGCACATCGTTCTACATACTTACTGTGGTTCCATGGGAAGCACTCATGGACTATTGGCAGAACAGCAAGATAAGGATATGGCATTGTATGAAAAGTATAGGGATATTTTTGCACATAATGATCATAATTTGGGGTGCGCAGAAGGGGTGGTACATCAGGTATATATGGGGGATCACCCTCCCATTCAATCACAACCTATTATAAAATCAAAAGTGGCAGAAGAGGTTGTCTCTGATGAGGTGGATAAACAAATCGTGCAAGGAATGCTAGAGTCATCAAACAGTCCGTGGGCATCACCTGTGCTCATTGTAAAGAAAAAGGATGGCTCAAATCGAGTGGTTATTGACTATCATAAACTCAATAACGTAACAAAGAAGGATTTCTACCCTCATCCACAGATTGATGATGCATTAGACCGATTGGGTGGGGTGAACTATTTTTCTGCCATGTATCTGATCTTGGGGTACTGGCAGATCAAATTGCCATTAGTGGAACAGGAGAAATGTGTGATCATCACCTCAAGAGGGTTGTTCCAGCTAACTCATATGCTGAAAGGGTTGTGTAACGCCCTTGCTACGTTCCAGCATGCCATGGATATGATATTAGGTGATTTAAAACTGTCCCGCATCCTAGCTTACCTTGAAGATATTAATGTGTTCTCGCGGACGTTTACAGAGCATCTGGCCCGCTTGGAACAAGTGTTTTAGCGCTTTTCTGCCACTAATATCAAAATTAAGCCTCAGAAGTGCCATTTCTTTAAAGAACAATTGGAATAACTTGGGTTTGTTGTGGATTCAAATGGGATTAAACTACAGCCAGCTAAAGTGGAAGTGATAGGCAATATGACTCGCCCAGGGAATAAGTGGGACATTCAGGTTTTCTGGGGATGGTTGGGTAATACTGATGGTTCATTCCCAATTTCAGCTGCATAGGGGCCCCATTTTTCTTTTTGTTAAAGAAAAACGCTTCCTTCAATTGGACGGAACAATGCCAGAATGCTTTCAATGTATTGCGAAATGTGTTAGCAAGTGCGCCCATTTTGCAACATCCCAACTTCAACAAACAGTTCATAGTACAAACAGACACATCCCTCAATGCTATAGGGGCAGTATTATCCCAGAAGGACGATGATGGCATGGAACATCCTGTCGCATTCTGTAGTTAAAACTTGAACTTTCAGGAATGAAACTACACTGTAACCAAGCGAGAGTGTTTAGTGGTGATCTACGCTTACAAACAGTTTCAGGTATATTTGAATGGGGTACAATTCCAAGTAGTGACAGATCACGCTTCCTTGCACTGGCTTTAGATTCTCCATGAACCGGAAGGATGGCTTGAACATTGGGCACTGAAGCTTCAAGCATATGATTTTAAGATTATACATTAATATGGAGAAAAAAATCAAAACATGGACTGTCTTTCTTGGTTGCCAATGGTCGCCATCATGGCGGATTTAGCTGACATAATGTATGAAAAGATGGTGGTTAACAAATACCAGGAAGAGCTGCCAAAGGTGATCAAGGTGTTTGTCAGGATTTTAACCAGATAAATCCTTCCAATAGTATTTAAATTAGGGGTTTTGGTTAGTTGGGTGTTGTTTGCTGGCTAATCGCCTAGTTTGATACTATTTAATGTTATATGCTTGTTTGATTTTAGGTTTGACAGAAGCTGCGTTCACCGTCAAAATACCATCTGAAGGTCTTTGTGGGAGTTTCCAGCGGAAAGCTGATGAATCCATTACAAACCATCTGAAATGGTTCTATCGCCTAGTTTGGAGCACCAGCGACTCATGCCAAGGATGCTCAAATTACTATTCATTTATGAGTTTATATATGATCGATCAGCGACTTATGCTGAGGATGGATTGACCTAATTTAATATTCAGTAATCAGAAGAGCGGATCTAAGAGGGAATCGATATGAAAAGTTTACAATGTGATAGAGGTTTTGGAATCAAGAGGCCAATGGGTTTTCCAGCAGATAATTGGCCAAAGAGCACTTGGGCACAGTAGCCCTGAAAGTAGTATAAATAGCCGTTCATTCCCTCTAAATAAACATCTCTCGTTTGCCTATTTTTCCTATTTGTTTGAAGTAGCAAGAGCCACTATAGTGGGGAAAATAGGATAGGAGATCCCCAAAGGCGCAGGTGATCACGCCTTGAGTGGCCGGTACTGCCAGCTCCCATACCTCCTCCTTATGAGGAACCAGTGGGAACCTGGCCATCTGGCTACCAGTGGTGAGCTGCATAGCCACCAACCCAAGCGGAGTGCAGCGTGGGAGGTGCCATAGCCGCCTAAGAAGGGGGATGAACTTGCTGGGGCATGCCCAGATGGGTTGATGAAGAGTCACTAGGGTGGGGCAGCACGGGAGTGCCTGATCTGCCCAGGAAGGGGGCAGGACTTGCCGGGGCACACGCCAAGGACGTCTGGGGCTAAAGGCGAAGCCATTGGTGGTTAGTTGGTAGGTTAGACGCAGGACTATAGGGGTTGGTACGCCAATGAAGGCAAAATAGCAAAGGGCCACCAGTCTTCATACTGGTTAGCCTGGTTCACTAGAGGAGCCCTAGGTTGATTTTGCGACAGTGTTAGATGAACTCAGGTAGGATACCTTCTTATAAAGGAAAAGAACCTACAAGTGGATCAAAGACTTGACGCTTAATATTCCTAAACATTTGGCTAGACCCTCAATTATTATGGATGCTCATTGGGCTGTAGGACATGGAGGATTGCAGAAAATGCTGGAGTTTTTGTGACCCTGATACTTCTGGGAAAGCATGCATTATGACATATTGGAAACGGTTAGCTTTTGCCATCAGTGTCAAGTGAAAAAACTTTTCTGCAATAAAACCACATACCAGCTAGTAAAACCCCAGTTCGCATGGCACAATGTTTTCATTTATGTAGTGGGACCTCTGCCAACTAGCAGCAATTGATCCAAGTATATAATTGTTGACATCGATCATTTGACCTGATGGGTGAAGGCTAGGGCTAACAGCGACTTGGGCGCGGTCACCACTGTCAAGATTATTACGAAATCTGTGATACAGAGATATGGCTGCCCACAGTTCATTTTGACAGATAATGGAACCAAATTCAATTCACATATTTTGCCAATGTTGAACGAGTTAATGGCGATCCGCGGGGTTTTGACCAATCCCTATCACTTGGAATCAAATGGGATGGTGGAGCGAGTCAACAAAACACCAGTATACATATTCCGCAAATTGATAAAGGATCAGCCCTCAGAATGGAGTTCCCTTCTACCTATCACTATATTCGCATATAATATCTGCTATCATTCATCCACTGGTAAGAGCCCATTTCAGCTGCTGTATGGTTAACATCCATCTCTGGCCGCCTTGCATTATTCATGTGTAAAGGACACTGGTAGTGTGGATCCCAGTAATACTTGAAGACTCATATGGATACATTGATCAAGCTGCAAATGGAAGCCTACTCCACCATTTTTGCCAATAAGATTCACAATCAGAAAGCCAATCAGAAGAGATGAACCAGACTTCCGCTGTTGCTGTGGGGGATCACGTAATATTTCATGACCAGCATGGATTTTGGCGGAAATTTTTTTTCCAAAATCTAGGTCAGCCCATTTGAGATTATCGAGAAGACCGGCATGGATGTCTACACTATCAAGGAACCTGTGGAGGTCAGCTTATCAACTGAGTTCATGCAAATTCCCTCCAAGCATATAAACAGTAAGAGCCTATCATCCAGTCAAAGGGGGTAATGTCAAAAAGTTGATATGACTGGATGATATGCTACCTATACTGATGGATTGGAGGGGAATTGAGACAAGCCTCAAGATTTAAGGAAAAAGATATATGAATTACAATCAATCAAAATGATGACCATTCAGCGAATTGAGAGGATTTATGCTAAGATTCAATACAAATAAGAGTTTCTAGTAAAGGAAAAGAATTGAAGACTACCAAGACAAGGATGCATCCAGCTTGGGGAACTGAGATATAAAGAGTCACATGGAGGATCAAAGGGGGATCTTTTCTTGTGTGGTTGAGTAAATGCAGATAAGTCTGCGATTTATCTTAATAAAGGTCAAAATAAGGGGCAATAGCTCTATATATAAGTTTATTGAATTTATTAGTAGAATTGGCGATCTTCATATCATCTGATTTGATTGCTCAGTGGCTAATATTCTTTGTAAACTGACTCTGCGGAATTGAGCCTATACGCTGAGAACAAACAGAAGGGGTCTTCACTTAGGTAAACATTGGAAGAGAAGGCCAACATATCTTGCTCCAAATCAATAGTTGCTGAAATGCGGAGCCACCATCCTACCCACAGAATCACTGGATAAATCAAACCTAATATTGTTGCAAAGAGAGCTAAAAATTTATATTTATGAGCAACAAAGTGCAATGGTTCCCACAGAGGGAGTGTGAGCATAGAAATATAAAAGTACCCAAAAATGTTAAACATGGTGTAACTTCAATATTTAAAGCTTGCAACACATAAAGATTGATGAGGATCCCTGTGGCTCCAGTGTCTATCAAGGCTTTATATCATATTTTGCGATGCTCAACTCAGAATATATTTGGGAAATAAAAAGTAATCATGATCAAAAGTATTCAACTTGATTTAGGGAACAAAGAGCTGAACCAGACTTCTTACCCTTATGTACTTGCATATCTGTGTTTCTGTTGGTAAATGATTGGGTATAGCTGCTGCCCAAGCATAAGTCAAAAGCGCTAACTCAGGATCGTAAGGGTTAAAAAAGCCGCTTGTTTGAAAAAGACTCACAAACTGGATCTACAAGACGCTTCTCTTTCACCTGATTGACAAAGGAGATGTGTTTGGAGTTGATGGCTGGGCTTACCAGGTTGAAGGTAAACAACCGTTCCCAAAGAATCATTAATATATTGTTTAATGGGGGAGATGAGATTCACTGAAATGAGACTGGTCCAAATGGATTATTATTGCTTCTTCAGCCCCTTGGCCGGGTTAGAATCAGCCTTTGAGAGCTATACTAGGTCTGTATTTGGAGAGTTTAAGTCCATATCTTTTCACTATGTGATACTTTTCTCCCTTGCGGGGGCAATTGGTGCAATAGTCAAGAGCTCAGGGTTCATCCCCTCCTCAGAGAAATTTACCGCAATTTCGCTTGTTTCTCCCAGGCCATCAAATTTACACACCTGGACATGGCCTAAAGTGAAAAAACTAGGGGGACCTCAATCTCTAGCTGCTTACAATGAAATGAGGGTGACAAATGGATCTTGAGATATGCTGCACAAACCAATAGGACCTGCTGTATGATAAGAACACGTTTATTACGTGTGAAAAGGCTAAGGAGAACTCATGAAAAGTAAAATAAACTTTGGGTTGGTGGCAGCGTTGTTTAAAGTAAAGAAATTTGAACCAAAAACTGCACCTTTATATTTTGGGTTGAGTTATAATGTTAAGAACCCAGCGTGCTAAAAAAAAGGCCTGACCCTTTCCTGGGAACACCAATACCCACAGTTCATTTACAATCCACATGGCATCGCTGGTTTCAAAGAGCTCTGGGTGAGTGCGTTGGAGGGGGTGTCAGAAAGGCTACAACCCAGGGAATTGTCAATTTTTTGTTTTGGGTAAAAATAACTAAAAAATGTATGTTAATAAAATCTATTTTAGACTTATACAGAATCTCAATAAAAAGAATAAATTCAACACCCTATAATTAGCAGGGTGCTGGGTCTTTTAGAGGTATTGGGAGAAAGCTGCTAAGCTGAACTACAATATTTGGGACTAATTTTCAGATTTCAAATTCATTGTTTACAGTTTGATCCCCGATATTCCTCTCAATAGTACCAGCCAATGGTTTCAAGCTATTCTCAGGATGCTTTACTGACTTCCAAATGTCAAATTTACTTTTTCAATTTTGGAATGGGGAGTTGAGCTCTTATCATTTTTGACCATTTCTTTTGACATTTTGCTCAAATTTGGTCTACTAGGTAAGTTTCCCCTATCAGGTTGACTTCTGGTTGAACCACCAGTTGATGGCAGGGTATGGAGACCTTGTTGTTGGTTTTTCTTAATTTTCCTAAAGTCCTAAAATGATTTCAAATCTTATTTAAACTAAACTTGCAGGTTTTGCCGCTAAGTTGGGTTTAGGTGGGGAAAGAGTGGGAAAGGCATGTGGCAAACAATGGAGGGGCAGCAGCCACCCATCTCTCGACCAGGGAATGTCCAAGTTATAGATTTGAATGAGAGGCAGGGCCCTGGAGTTTGAACCTTTTTTGGTTCTAAAGGGGTGCATGACCCTATCTAGATTAATAATTGGAGCTAAGATCCTTACATCACCAGTCAAATTAAAATGGTTGGTGGTCCATGAGCTGAAAGCTCCTGCCCTCATCCAATCAGTTCTTAATTTCTGGCCCCATTTTACCTTAACCAATCAATTGATTCTCTTAAAGGGTGGATGATAGCTGCAATTATATGCCATGACCCTGAATTTGTTTGTCACAATTTTCTATATCAATCTTATCCCACTTCACAGCACTATTTCATGAAATAGACTAAAAATATAAGATTGCGCTGCCATCCTGGATGTATTACCACCCAAAACACCAGCATGAATACCATTAGTACAACTAACACCATTAGTTAATACAAAGTGAGAAAGGAATGCTCCAGTATTGGCCAGTTTTTTTAGGGAAATTGCAAACTTGGCTCCTAAAGTACATAAAAAAACTTATATTTAATAACTGAAAGTTTTTAATTGTATTTTATTAGAATTTAAAAGTAAAATTAAAAAATGGAGTGAAAGCAGAACCTGGTGGGGAAGCTTCCATATAAACATAACTAGGAATAAAGGGAATGTACAATGATCCCACCAATTTCACATACAGAGAGATCCAATTATTGACACACTAGAAGATTATTGTTACAAATCTAACTCCAGAATTGTGTGCAGATCACTACAACTTCCATTTGGATTGCCAATATCAATTTTCTATTTTTTTGGCCTGGTTCTGACCTGGAATTTGAATGAACCATCTGGTAGGACTAGTAAGGGAACTCCCTACGGCAGTAATGGTAGGGTTGATTCCAAACAGATAAAATTAGGTTGAGATATATGACTTGTTAAGAGGTTGTCATACCAATGCATAAGTTGTAAGGCTGGGGAATTGTTATTAAGTCTAATTCGCACCAAATTATTATTTTGCGTTAAAATCCATCTTCCATCTTGAAGGGACTTAAACCTTTATTTAAAAGTTATGGCATTGAAGGGGAGGCAACATGCCTGCTGGTGGTGAGCTCTAGCCTTGAACATCTCATTAAAAAGCTCATGAATTCTTTCCACCACTTTTTAATACTAGTAAGGATTAGGAGGGGAGAAATATATAGGGGTTAGCTATAACCCACTGTTCATCCACTATATATGGGATAAATCTCCCTTGTTGGTGAAGGGGGCGGCTTTCTTGGGCCCTTTATTGGTTCTATGTTTGAACTCCTTCATGTTCAGGAATAGGGGTTGCTCTCCAGGTTTTACATAAAATTTCTGCCTTTGAAAGAGCTTTATAATGTATAAATCCCACCATCAGATCACTTATTGAAGCATCTTATGCCCCCAAAGCCATTCTCTTCCAAGACCTCCACATGGCCATGGAGCCACTTAATAATGTACTCATAAACTAATTCACATTTGACTTACCTGAGGAACCAAAGATGAGATTAAAGAGTCAGCATTTTCTGCAGACCGCTCACCTTCTGACACTTTCAAGTTGTTGATGTTTGATCTCCACTACCACAAACCTGCCAAAAACACAAAAACCCTTCTTGTGTTCCAGAACTCTTAAGATATACTAAAAGTCAACTTGTTTCCATGGAACTGGGTCAAAACCAAGACTAGCCTGCCAATTTGAGTGAGTGGACACCAGAACACAAAACTGAATATTAGAGATATAGCCAGATATAAATGACCTGGTTTTCGGGAGGAAATAACTTAGTGATGACAAATGATCAACATTACTATCATAACTGCTAATAACCACAAAGTCATAAGAGTGGCAGCTGCGGATTCCATGGCAGTTGTTTTCTTGGGCACATCAGGGGGTCTGTAATCTGCTCTGGGAATGGGAGGGGTTGAATGCACGAATGTATTGTAAAACATAGCCTACTGGGTAGAATCACCTTAAGGAGAAAGGCCAAATCATGGCGCCAGAAGGCATCCAGAATGGGGGTCAAACCCAGGAGATTACCATAATGATATCCTCATTAAAATAGGGTAGCAAAATAGTAGAAAGTATGGCCTTTATGGACAGTCATTGCAAAGACTAGGAAGCGTGGTAACTGGGGAAGACGTGGTTAATAACAGCTAAAAATGATATGATGTTTAAAAAATTAGCATGCAGATTTCTGTATTTAACAAAGGTAAAAATTGAATGAAAACAGTACCCTCAGTAACTGTTGCCTTAAGATTTGGGGCTTGGAAAATAGTAAAATTTTAATTTACTAAGGGTAATGCAATCATACTTGATTCCAGTGGATTGACATTCCATAAATATTAAGCCTTTCTTTCACTACTAAATATCAATTTTTGAAAATTACAATTACCCAGAAATTTAGATTATTATATCTAACAAATAATTGTAGTAAAGTCCACTGAACGCTCCTCCAATGCACTAGATTTTTCTAAAATTAATCTCAAATCACAAAACCCTAGGTTGCTGACTTGTGCGTCAACTTATACGACCTGCTCCCAAACTGCAGCTGCAAAAGCAGATGCAGATCAAATTTCAATCACACACAGCGGGATTGCAAATGATACCACCACTTTACAGCCTACCCCAATCAACTCTGTGTTGACTGAGGATCAACCAATTAGTGCGCCACACCTTCGAGGTGGATTTAATGATTTAACCATGGTAGCAGGGAGTGTTGCAGCTCCCAATACTGTGAAGGGGTTGGGATGGCTTTACTAACTGCCTCCCCTTTGAAAATCAGACTGGCGCCCAAACTGAATCGTCAGTATTGTTTTATCAGTTGTCTGTCATTTTTCACTTCAAAAATTAATAAAAGCAGCAAAACTGAATCTATGGTAATGGGTGAATAAGTTGGTCGTCAATATAATGGTCTGGAAGGCAACCAATGCGACTCAACTGAATCAACAGTAAGTGGTGAATCAGTCAGCCGTAACTTTCATCAAAATCAAAATCAATCTCAAAATCCAATCGAAACTAGCCAATTAGTCAATCAACAAGCGGAAAATCCCTACCAGTATCTGTTGCTGGTCGGATGAAGGCTAGAGTAATTGATTGGTTTGATGATGAGCCAGATCAATCAATTGTCAGAGAATAAGCCCAAACCAGGTATGCTTAACATCCTGCCAAAATTGGAGTACTGACGGGGAAGGCCCAGCAGGGGCCAGCTCATTAATCCATAGGAATGCCAGCACCTCCATCTGGGGCTCCCCCTATGGGGAATCCGCTAAATTAAAATTAAAATTAAAATAAAATTTATAATTAAATTAAAATGTAAACAAAAACAATTGAGTAAAGTATGCCTCAGGTGCATGGCAGAAAAAGCTATTGCCTGCACCACCCACAATTGACCTTCATGAAGCTGCTTTTGTGACTGAAGTGAAGAAGAAATGGGAGGAAACTCACTCACAACGTGAACTCCCTAGCTCCACTTTGCCCATGAAGTTATAGTCTACTATGTGCATAATCCTGTTGAGTTTTATACAAGATAATGTTCTTCAGCTAATTTGAAGCTTTATCAAGAGCCTTTCCAGTGAACACCACCATTCATGAAGTAGTGGAAAACCACTATATTGATTTAGGGTTTACTAGTGCAGCAGATGCAGAACAAGCAGCCTTAGTTACAATTGAGATTTCACATGGCTATCTTCAGGTAATGAGAATTAGATCTAACTTGGAGAAAGTTTTCTGGGTAAATTTCTCAAATCTGCCAACTACAGTGAACCAAAGATCTCTTAAGCTTGCACTTCATTGTGGATTGATGGAATTTGGGTCAGTTTTATCAGTAGACTGATGCGCACCAGCCTATTATGCTACAATACAGAGGGCTCATATTGTAAGGGCATCTATCCCTAACTCACTGGTGGCCCGCAACATGGATGTGATCCCACGTATTGCAGTCATTGAATCCTGTTCAGAAATCTTCCTTTGTTGATCTAGAACAGGCATGACCAAGTTGCTCATGGTATAATGCTTTGATCCACCTGTATAATAGTTGTAAAGCTAGTAAGAAAGCTCTCTCATCTAGTAGCTTAGTCCCAGTGAAAGGTAAAAAATGCTCCCACACAACACCAGCGGCAAACCAGCAACATATCCATTGGGTACTGGTACAGAATGTAACCCCTGCTGCCCTTTGGGTGGCAGCTGAGCAGGCAAAGCCAATAGCACAATTTTACTACCTTAGTGCTGAAAACCCCAGCCAGTTGGCAACCCTTCTAAGTTGACAGACCCTTCACCAGCACAAAATAAACGTGAATTTGTTATACATAAAGCCAACCCAGAAGAAGCTAGCCCAGGGGCGGCATCTAAAACTAAATTTGGTACCACAATAAACTTAGAGAGTGGAGCAGGTATGGAGTACTTCAAGTAGAGGTGGTAGCTTAAAGTCATCATCCTCCACCATCTAAGGGAATTGCAATTCAATTTTCATTCTCTATATTGATTGAGGTGGTTATGGACTCTGATACTTCAGAGGATTCCCAAATGGAGGAGTTCATATAGGCTTTCAAGATACTCCCGTGCAGAGCAGTGGGGGTAGTTTCCTGTGCTGGCTTACAGGCTCACCAGGAACTTCAGCTCAGAATAACCCCTCCTCCAATTCGATCTGCTTGAATTTCTGCTAAAAGTCAGGCTCAGAGACATAAAATGAACAGCCTTACAGATTAGGGTTTAAGCTCCAGTAACCTCCCCGGGATAGGGAGGGGGACAGCTATGAGGCCCCAAAGGGGCACCCTGACCCTGCAGTCCATTAACTCTAATGGGATGCGGGATTACAAACGGAGGGCCCACCTTCTCCAAAACTTCTGGTTGACTCATGTGGATATTGCAGCTATTCAAAAGCCCATACTCCCCCTCTAGAATGGAAGCATGTAATGACCAATTTAGATGTAACTCTTGTTGGACAGACTAAGTAAATCTTATTATCCTCACCCTCAGGTGAAACTCCACAAATTTCGAAATACCTTGATGATCCCCTTATCTTGGCTAAATTATCTACCACTGAGTTTTTCTTCTTTGCTGTAAGCATATACCTTCCAAATGCAGACCTGGAGTAGTACTGGCTTTTGGAAGAACTTTCTCTACTACAACTCCCACGCAATACAATGCTTATGATGATTTCAATACCATACTAAGTCAGATGTGGGATACATTTCCTCATGCAACACAAAACAGATGACATACTGCTTGGCTTCAGGATTTCCTCAGGTCAAGTGATTCACAGATGCCCTTCCCCCATCAGCGCCTGGCCTTGGCTGTATGTCTCAGATCCAAGAAGCAGGTCGGGAATTCATATCATCTTCAAGGATTGATATGGCCCTAGTGGGCCCCTTGCTGGTGGGTCGAGTTTCCTCTCCCAAAACCCGAGATAACTCTGTAAGTGATCACAGATCCCTCACAGTGATCCTGACAACAATCCATAGACCATCGAGAAGATTTTGGCCAAGAATTGCTCCAGGGCTCTTGAACAACTAATTTGCAAGAGAGAATATAAATGCAGCCATTTGTGAGCCAGATCACCAGGTCTCCTCAACTGCAAACTTTACAGGAAAAATGGGCTGATACAAAAGCGAGGATCCTAAAGGTAGCCTACAATTGTGCTAAGGCTTAAATGACGGCGGCTCAGGCTAATGTCAGACGTGCTGAAGCTAAATATAAGACACCTTGAAAGGAATTTCAAACCGATGCATTCCTCTCAATGATTGGATGCGTGGGAATTGGCCTAGAGACATACCAGCTGGAACTTACTGAGCAAGAATAACTTGCAACAAACTTCACTTCATCGCGTTACTACACCCAGTTGAATGGCCCACCCATATCTTTTACCAGAAGCAGAAAGCCTACTCAAAGGATCTGAGTATTGCAATCTTGAGGGTGGGGACCACCGTCACCACAAATAAGAATAAAATTACCAGTGAGATACACCATTACAATTCAGCCCTTTTCAAGGCTTACTGGGTAATCCCAGCAGATGTTCATGAATTCATTGGATGGGCTCCAGACCATTAGTTAATTTCTCAGCTGATGAAGAACTTCTTTCACCAATTACGCAGCAAGAATTAATGGAAATTCTACTCCACAGACCACGCATGAAGGCCCCAGGCCCATATGATATCCCATTTTTGTGTTTCTATTTGAGCCTGTCGCAGTTAAAAAGGCCCTCTAGCCCCTCTTCTCAACCCTCTTGGCAGAAGGGGGAGTACTTACTGACTTGAGAGGATCAATTATGACCCTTATCTATATGAAAGCGAGCTGAGAGGACCTTGCAAACTGGCGACCAATATCACTATCAAACACAGACCACAAGCTATTTACTAAACTTCTAGCAGACCGCATGACTAAGTGGGCAGCACCACACCTCAACCCAGCTCAAAATGGCGCATCCCAGGGAGATCGCTTTGAAACAATTACAATAAGCTTTTGGCAACCCTGTTAGCCACCTCGTCTCAGACGCATGGTTTTGTGGTGCTTCTGGATATGGAAAAAGCATATGATCAAGTAATTAGGAAGTATCTGGATGCCTCTCTAACTCACTTCCACATCCCACCACAATCTAGGACATGGCCATCAGCGCTTTACGCCCAGCTTCACAATAACTTACTGCCCAACAGACTTTACAGCAGCGGTTATGGTTGAACAGGGTCTCCGTAATGGGGATCCAAGAGCCCAATCTTGTTCAACATAGCTTTGGATCCAATTCTGGACCTACTTCAGGAACGACCGGTGGGTATTCAGGTTCTTGTGGAACGTCCCACCCGCGTCATAGCCTTTGTTGATGACATAGCAGTGGCATTTGGATGTAAAAATGACCTAGACCTGGCCATGGAGGCCCTGGATTGCTACTCCAAGGCGTCCAATGCAAGAGTTAACACTTCTAAACCATTATAGTTTAAGTGGGTACCCCATCGTTTCCCCCTCCTTTTGGTTTGGAACCTACCCGGGACACCTTTTGATATCTAGGTATCCTCACCACACCGCAAGGCTCGCAATCAAGGATAATGAGGACTGCTTGCTCAATGCAATAAACACTCGTGTAGCTAGCTAGAGTTGCCGGCGTATCGCCCCCCAGGGGCGCGCCCTGATGGTGAATATTTTTCATCTATCAAAGCTATGGTCCTCGCTCATGTCTGCCCCTTATGGACAGTTTCTACACGAGTTTGAATGCAATACTTCGCTGTTAGATATGGGGATTCAACCACCCACCCACAGCTCTGAACACAATATTCTAACCCCGCAGTGAAAGGGGGCTAGGTATTTTGGACACTAGGTCTCATGCCATTTCAATACTGACTGGATTCCTTAAGCCCATCATTTGCTTATATATGGCTCCAATGCCACAATGGGCTCCAGCCTTATGTCAGGGTTTAGCGGCCTCTCTGGGGCTTCCACGGACCTCACCAACAGCTGTGGGAGAATGGCTAACAAACCATACAGGCCACCGCCTCAAACCCTCCTCAAGTTTTTACTAGAATCTGCCCTCCTTTCACTTAAGAGAGCAGGAGTACGAGTGTACCACGCCTTCCCTTATAAAAGGAGTGGCCCTGGGATCAGCCCTGGGCATCACACCCTGGTCCACAATGTGAGAATTGTTATCTTCCACCTCAACCTTTTGGAAAGACCCCTAATGCAGGCCTTATCTCCTTGAACTTTTACCCCCGCTGTGGAATGTGATCTCAAGGCGCTATGGAAGAAAGCTGTCCACCCTGTTCTCTCAGCAAAAATGTCAAATATGCTGTGGTGTGTTCTACACTACTCATACAGGACAGGGTATCAAAATGGTCCCACTTTACAGCACAAGAGTTGCCCACGATGCGTAGAGCTGACATACACCCACCTCCACCGCTTCTTTACTTGCACCCTCATAGCCCCTTTCTGAGCAAGATCCGCAAACTCCTGCAAGCAGAACTCTGGATAGCGCACCTTTTTCAGGACTTCATGTTCAAACTCTCACTCCCCCAATTGCTCCCAATCATTGAGGGTCCTGGCATTTGGCGTAATCATTTGGACTACTTATAATTCATATCTTTGCGCCACTTTTGGCTCCACTCTGTGGACGCTGCCCCATATTATCACTCACTTTCAGGTTCATTTTGAGATGGGTCTGAGAGAATTTATCATGTCAACATGGGATAATAGGTCAGTTTGAGCAGACACATGGCTTTGGCAAAGCTTTCCACCACCCTTTCTCAACATCTCAACTTACCCCTGCCTTCTCCTCAAGCTCTTTGGAGATCAGGCGTGACTAAATAAAGATCAGCGTAACCCCCCTGTAGGTTGGGATCACCTAGTGCTAAAAAAAGACATTCCAAAATATTCATGATGCTAGATTGGTCTCACCCTGACCAGCTGATTTATGCTCAAATTTCGCCACTAAATTTTCCCTCCCAGTGCGATTTTTCTTTGCAGATCATCAATTCTTCGTCTGGTGGAAAACTGGTTGCACCCATATCCAGGGTAGGTATTGGAGATCCCATTGCATTTTGAAGGGGCTTATCATGCCTTTAAATGTGAGGATGTGCTTACCTTTTTTAGCTGAGAAGAAACGAATTGACATAGTTTTAAACCTACAATGGACAATTTAATTGAGCTGGCACCAATTAAATAATTTTTATGAGCTATGTAGATCAGAGCCTGATATTACTGAGGGGATAAGTGGCCGCAAACTTTTTTACTGGCGAAGGATTCTTAATGCGCTACCTCCTGGCACACTTACCAACTTTCTGTACCAACTCCTAGGTGGTGAGAAGGGGAGGTAGGGGAGCAATCTTCAGCGGGTCAGCCATCTTCCACCTCTTTTCAACAACATGAGCTAAATCATCCTTGGAAACAAGTGGGACAGCCGCCTTCTAAATCCCTTTATTGTCCATAATGAGAACTCCTTACATTTATGCTCAAAGGGTGCACTTTAGGGCTTACATGGTCTAGGTTATTCAGGTTAATCTCAGAAACCAACAGTTATTATGATAAATTTTATATGTCATATCAGGTAAAAAGCTTTTGTTTAATCTTTTGGTCTTATAAGTTCAAAAAGAAAAAGCGGTTTTGTAAAATTAACTCTTTTTGTTATACTAAAATGACCAAGGTCAATTTAAACCCCCGTTCTTAGAAAGTTGAAAACTTAATTAAAACCCAAATGATTATTACCCTACTTTTAAATTTTATACAATTAAAACCTGATTTGCCATTTAATATTAAGATATCATTATGTTAATTATTTGTCTATCTTTTATTTTATTTAATACCTATTTAGCATTACATCTAATTTTATATTTTAAATTTTAAATTTATTGCGGGAAGGCCAACCATGGGATGGACACTTCCGAATAAACTCAGGAAAGACCAACTTAGTACCAGGGGAGGCACCCCAGAGAAGTGATGCTAACTCTTGTTGCCAGCGGGAACGCCACTTATGGGGAGGGGGAGGGGATGTGTGAAGGGGCCGTAGCCACTATTGAGCACGTGTGGAGGAAGGGGTCTGATTTGATGAACCAGATTGGGAACCAGGAGGAGACCAGCTGTTGGCGACGCGGTGGGAGGTATCCAAACATCAACGCTTGAAAGTGGTCCACCAAATGAGACAGGAATCTGTGGACAGTTTCTGGGAGGGTGGGGGTGGAGCCTGCGATGGCATCTAAGACAATCGTGTGGATGGTCCACATGGCGATTGCAACCACCAGAGCATGGAGGGAGGGTGGAAGAAAGGAGGCCATTGATAGAGCAAACATATCCCTTAACAGACTGAAGGGATGCGTTTGATCCTGGCCCAGCAGACATTGGACTTCGCGCCATATCACTTTAGAGGTGGGGCACTTCTTCAGGCTGTGGAACAGCGTTCCATACTGGCCACACACGACACAGGATGAGTGTAAAGCCTTAGAGCGCTCAGCTGTATGATACCTACCTCAGGCAGCGCCACACATGGGAGCGGACTTGAGGCTGCAACAGAGGATGGTGTGCATATTTCCAGATAGTTTTTTTGGATCTCAGTGTAATAAGGGATGTCCATCATGTCCAGGTAGTCCACCCTGGATATGACATGGGGCCGAATGGGGATCACGCCATCATGGATGGGTAGCCCCTGTACCTCTTGTGTGAACTGAGGAGAGGGGCGGCCTCTTTGGGTTGTATGTCCGCTAATACAAATTATCCACTCTGCGCTTCGCATGGAGAGTAGGATTCGTTTGTAGTGGGTTTTAGTCCCGTGGGGACCTGTGGCCGATGTGTGTGATGCGAGGTATTTCATCAGGGAGTGGGGGTTTGATGGATTGTTGAGGCCCAAGGCTCAGGAGAAGTTGGAGCGGGCCGCGCGGGACCAGTGTTGGGATGGGAGTGTAAGAGCGGTGATGGCCGCGATCCAGGTGCCCAGGATCTTGGCAGCATGGGCTTTGAAGTCAAGCAGGCCCATGCCACCTTGATGATGAGGGCCAAATACGACCTCTAGCCATACTGGTGGAGGGCGACCTGACCAAAGCCATCCTTGCAGCAAAGCATACAGGGATTTGAAGAAGCTTGGGGAGAAGGGGATGGCGTGGGCTCCAAACCGGACTTTGGATAGGAGCATAGAGTTGTCTAGAACAACCCTGCCAGTGAGGGTAGTAGGGTGGGCTCTGAGAGAGGCGATTCGCTTCGTCACGTTGTCCAGTATATGGCACTCCATTACTGCTGACGCATATCCGCCTGCCTCCATCCACACGCCCAGATGGCGCACCGGTCCTATGGTAGGACATGGCACGAAGGGGAGCACCAGTGGAGCGGTGTGTGTTGAGTTAGTAAGGCGTGGACGTGGGCGAGCAGAAGGGCCAGGGTGGGAACTAATTTCTGGGGCCCAGCAGTTCTGAAACTGACCAAGGAGGATGATTTCAGTTTTGGAGGCGTTCAGTACCGCGTTGCTTACCCGGGAATATTTCTGGATGAGGGCTTCAAGCGCGCGTGCATCTTTATTATTAGACACCCCCACCACGCAGTCATCTGCAAATGCCATCATCTTGACTGGGGTTTGGCCTGGCACATGGACCCCAGTGAGTTGGGCATTCACATTTCGCAGTAGTGGGTCAAGGCTGAAGTTGTATAAGAGTGGGCTCAGGGGGTCCCCTTGTCGCAAGCCCCTTTGAGGGCGGACTACTTCTGTTAGGAAGCCTGGGCCACGCACCGCCATTGTTGCAGATTCTGTGAGCAGCATCACCCAGTTGATGAAGCGGGGGTAGGCGGAATTGATGGAGGCAGGCCCTTAGGTATTCCCAGTTTACTCTATCATAGGCCTTTTGTTAGTCCAAGAATACCAGTGCTCCCGAGGCTGTGGACTGACATGCATTAGCCACGGAGTGCACGTTATCCCAAATCGCCCTTCTGGGGATGAAACTGAATTGTTCTGGGGAGATGGTGGCAGATGCTACAGTCCCTAAACGGTTAGCCATAATCTTTGTTAAAATTTTGGTGTCTGTGTTTGTTAGAGAAATGGGGCGCCAGTTGGCTAAGTTAAGCTTATCCCCTTTCTTGTAGAGTGTGACAGTAAAGGCCTCATGTCCTCCTGGTAGGAGGCGCATTTCCAACAGGCTTTGGTTAAGTGAGGCGAGCAGCAATGGGTATATATATTTGAAATATTTTTTGTAGAACTCATATGGAATGCCATCTGGGCCTGGGCATTTTCAGTTTGTCGTACCGCAAATGGCTGTCCATAATTTATTCGGAGTAATTAAATTCATTATTTCTGGGTATCAGAAAACAGTGCGGATATGAGCTCAGTCGAGAAATTCCGCCACTTTGGCCAGCTGAATTGGTTCAGCTCGGTATAACTCAGAGTAATAATTTTGCATTTCGAATGCCACTTCAGCTGGTGTGTCCACAATGGAATTATCTGTTCTTCGCACCTGTAAGCAGGCCATGCTCCGGCATGGTGCAAAATTTTTTTTAAAGAAGTATGCGGTGTACTTGTCGCCTTTAGTGATGCGTGTGGCCCTGTATTGGACACAAACCTGATGTTTGTGTTGCCTTTTGAGTGCATTGAGGTGGGTGGCTGCCTCCGCCCACTTCTGGCCCCATGCAGGGCTGTATCCTGTAGCTGGAATGTTGGACTCCAAGTGGGCCAATTCTGCCAGAGCGTGCGAGATAACCGCTGATGTGGCTCATGAGCATCTGGAGAAGAGATGGTGATAGTGGCGGATGGTGTCCTCTTTGAAAGTTGCCCATGTGGAAATGGGGTCCGCACAAAATGGTGCAACAAATGATTTTGCCAAAGTTGCCTCTTCCACCCACATGGAAAATCCTGGTGACGCGAGCTCGGGGGGCAGATTTTGCACCAATGTGGGGCCTTAGCAACTGTGACTGGTAGGTGGTAGGTTATCAAGACCAGTCGGTGGTTGGAGAATTCCATTTTTGTTGTCTTGAAGTGGGAGATGTGGGGTTGGAATTTCGCCAGCATTAGAATGAGATTGATGCAGGTCATGGACCTTAATTGGCCATTGTGGACGTGGGGACACATCATGTTTTTGAGCAGCGGGGCATTCATGGCAGCGCATCCATTAACCCAAGGGTGGCCTTTAGAATGCGTAGTTCTACATGACCCTGTGGGGCGTGAGGTGAGGGAGGCCACCAGTCCGTTGGTGAGGTTAGCCAACAGTTCATGTCGCCAACTAGGAAAGAATCAGGGGGTAGCGGGAGGGATTTGACTGATGAGAAAAATTCCTGACGCTCGTGTGCACCATTTGGGGCATAGATGTTGACGATTGCGTGTGCTACATCAGCCCACAAGAAGGTGACGACAAGCACTCAGCCATTTAGGAATGTTTCTGAGGATGTGAATTTGAAAAAATTATTTTTCTGAATTAGCACCCCACAGTGCTTCGACCAAAAGGATAGGGATGGGAGGAGCATTGTTTTCCAAGCTTCCTCGGAACCTCATGGACAGTGGGACTCCTGGATGGCCAGGATTTCCACGGGTAAATTGTGTTGTAAAAAACTCAGTTTCCTAGCCTGGGATGGGGAGGCCTTGAGTCTGGCGATATTCAACGTCCCTAGAGTGAAGGTTTCCCCCATCACACCTTAGGTGTGAGGGGTGGGCCCCCAGGCCCACCAGCCTCTTCTAGGTCTCCACGGGCTTTCACAGCAGCGTGGGTGTTAGCAGCAACGCTATTGGAGTTTTTGTTGATTTTTGTGGAAAGAGTTGCATTAGCTTTGGCCTTCGATTTTTGTTTTCCTGACGTCGGACAAATTTTTTGCGGTGTGGATGAGTTCAGTGCACCATCAAGCGGGTCAAAAAAAAATTTTCAGTTGGGATAGGTCCCAAGTCGGTTTTGACAGAGCTTGGGTGCAATGATTGGGTGAGATTGAATCTCCCATCAGATCCTCAGATTGAGTGGTCCGCTCGGCATGGGCTTCCCAATCTGATTGGATGATGGATTCCCGAGTTGCTTCCACCACGAAGGTCTCCATGTCCTCCTGGCGTTGTGAGTATGTGATAGCGGTGGTGGCCTTGGCCGCTTCCTTGGCCGTGGCCCTATGGGCCTGCTTGGCCTTCTTCCGCTCCTGCAGGGAGATAGGCTTTACCAATAGGTAGCAGCCTTGTGCTCCCCACAGGAAAGCCTCCTTGGTGCTTGCAGTTGGTTCATAGTGCGCCTCTCCGCTGGCCATGGCCGCTGAGGGGTGCTCTTGGAATGTGATGCCCTCCTTGATGGGGCATGCATGCTCCTTATGGCTGAACACATCACAGTGGGTGCAAATGGGGGGCGCGCTGTCCACGGTCACCCAGAATGGGTGGGTGGTATGCCCTGTGATATCAATATAAGTGGAGTGTGGGATCTGGGTTAGGTCCTTCGCAATCTCCTCAGTTGGGGTCAGAACTACAATGGCTTTGCCAGTGCACAGGTCTGGCATCAGTGTGAAGCATTGCATATGAAAGATTGTATTTCGCCATATATGGCGAGACCATCTTTCAGGTGTTGTTCCAAAATGTCACATTTTACCGTAGTAGGCAAAAAGTCAAACGTGAGGAAAATTTGGTTTGATTTTGTCCATCTGGTGCATTTGGTTCTGATGACCTGTTGCCCTTCGGGGAGGTCAACCACTACGTGCATTGCTGCAGCCTCGTCTTCTGCTTTTTTGCTTTCGAAACCTAGGTCCAGCCAACTGTGCAACATGGAGTGTGGTGCAACATACACGTGGTCAGGAAAATTTTGTGTACATCTTCACAAAATTTTTCCCATAAGGCCATTTTTTGGATGTCCAGATACACACAGACTCTGAGTTCCACCAACGAAAGTGGCTGGGAGTGTGGCGTGTTGATGTACTGGTTGCATCATGCTTGCCATGCGAGTATCTCTGGGGAAATTGTGACCGCCGGTTTTTAAAATTTTGTCTACTCTGCCAGATTCTCTGGGGCATTTTCGAACGTTGGAGGCCGCGGGCCTTCCGCCTGCTCCTCTTACCTTGCTTGCCCAACTTCTCCCTGACATGGGCGCAGACTAATCTCCTCTGTGAGATTATCAAACTAGATTCAGTCTTGAATTGAATAGGTTGCAAAAGTGATTGCAACGAGAAAGAAAAGTTTTTTTCTGACTTTCTTTTAAAGTAGTCAACAATCTTCATACTTTAAGCGAGTCATTTTTGCTTTTTTTGAAATGGTTCATCTTTATTCTGTCAGCTGTCTGGCATCATGAGTAGATTGTATAACCTTTCAGCTTCACTATTGTCTATAAGTAGGAGGGCAATCAAGTCAGTCCATTCACATTCATGTGCTTCACTCCAGCTTAATGGATAATAATTATGTCATCTTTCTTGAGTTTGAGATCCCAGCGGGCTAGTCTTCCTGTTGGTTTTTCATGTTTTGCAGCCACTTTAAAGAAATGTGGTCTGTAACAACTGTAATGTTTATACCATACAGAAAGGGCCAGTAATTTTTACCACCAGGAGAACAGCTAAGCACTCTTACTCTGTGACGCTACAATTTCTCTCAGCTTTGCAAAGCGTTTTGTTGTAATATGACAACAGGTGATCAAGGCCTTCATCATTCAATTGAGATAGGATAGAGTCTACAGCTAAGTTGGAAGTGTTTGTAAACAATATAAATGGCTTTCCATAGTCTAAATGTTGTAAATTGTTCTTCTCTTTAAAATCCTGCATATTCTTTAATGCAGTTCTTTTCTCTACTCTTCACATGAAAAATTTTTGGGCAAGCAAATGGATAAGAGGTTCAGTGAGTCGAGTTAAATCAGGGACAAAGTAATGGTAATATTGCTTCATACATAAGAACAACCTCTATGTCCTAAAGGTTTTTTGGCTCATGCATCTTGGAGATTGCTTCAACTTCATTGTACAAGGGTTTTATTCCTTCTCACAAAATGGGGTATCCTAAAATTCCAGTTGCTGCTGTAAAAAGGTACATTTCACAGGTTTAATGTGACATTGTTCTCTCTCAGCCATTGGAAAGCTGACTTGAGTTGATTTAGATGATTGGTAAAATATGTAAAATAACATCTGTAAGCTAGGTACACAATCACACAGATAATTTTAAGATATTGCATAATGTGATCCATCGCCTGTTGAAATGAGGTGGGAGTGTTTCATATTCTCTGAGGAAGCCAAGTACGTTGTAATAATCCTTTCATGCATAATAACGCGCATTTATTTAGTCTTCTGGGTATAGATCCATCTTCCAATAACCACTGTCAAGGTCCATCATGGAAAAGAAATCTGCTCCAGAGGGCGCAATAATCAAATTTTCATGAGATGATATCCCAATTGCAGGAACCTAGGGGTGTTCCATCTCATGCTATGGTATCATGGCGATCTTTTATTTTTTTAAAAAAAAATCAAATTGATCATTAGTCTACGGGTGAATTTGCTTAAATTTTTTTAGTTTCCAGCCAACCATCATGCTGGGATCAAAGGGCTTTTACGACCAAATCATTTTAATAAATCTAACTTCAAGGGTCACTTTACAACTTGCAGTAGCAGCGTTTAAATCCCATTTTGGAATTCTTAAAGGATACAACTAATTTTGCACTATCAACAATAAATTTACCTATTTACTTGAATACACTAGTTTATTTTTAATTTTAGATTGTGAAGAATTAAGTTTATTTAATAGTATAATTAATGAAGAAACCTTTTATGAAGCCTTGGGTTATTGAGTTTGATGTAGGTTATTCTAGGGACCCAAAAGGTGATGAGATTGGATTGGCCCCATACCTCAGCCAAGTGGGACACTGGAGTCAGAGAGCAATGCTGAGTTCTTCAAGTCATGTTCAAAGTGGGAAAAATTTCTTTATATTGGTGAACTTACCTAGATCGCCATTAGATTGAGTAAACTCTCATATGGACATAAGGTTTACTGATGCAACGTTCATAAACTTGGTGCATTATGACGTTACATTATACATACCCAATATTCAAAGATGGATGAAGCCATTGTCCTATACATACCCAACCCCGTCACCTCTTACACCAGATTTGTCTCCCTCTCTGTTGGGGTAGGGGGAGGTTGTGGAATTATATTTAGACTGCTGGAGGTTGTGGCCTCTTGCACCCACCAAGAGATTTCCAGGGGAAACGTCAATGCTCACTGTAGCCCTGGGTTTTCAAAATAATATTTTCTGCCTCCTATTTTGAAGAGGTTAACCAAAGTATGCAGGGCTATGAGTTACACCCACACTTGAGGATCCAAAGGGGCTTTCCTTATATTGAGGTGTTATGTAATAAATAATTTTCCATGAATTGTTTCCCAATCACCAGAACCATAAGAAAATTCCATCTCACATGATGATTGCATGGCGTTTTTTCTTTTTTTTTTGATTTTTAAAATCAAATTAATCACTGGTTTTTGGTTGACTTTGCTGAATGTGATTTTAGTTTTCAGCCAGTCATTAATGCTGGGATTGAAGGGCTTCCACACCTAAATTATCTTAATAAATTTATCTTCAAGGTTTGCTTATAACCTGCAGGTAGCAGCAATTAAATCATAGTTTATAGTTCTAAATGGAACACACAGCGTTGTGCTAATGGAAGTAAACTTACCCATTTGCTTAAATATTAATTTATTTTAAATCTAAATTTGCAAAAATTGTTTATATAATAGTGATTAATGAATAAACCCTTTCTGACGCCTTGGGTTACTGAGTAGTCTATAGGTTACTCTAAAGACCCTGAAGGTGATGAGATTGGATTAGCCCCCATACCTCAGCCAAGTGGGACACCAGATTTGGCAGAACAATGCTGAGTTTTCTAAGTCACGTTCAGAGTTGAAACAATTCCTTTAAATCTGAGAACTTAGCTAGATCACCATTAGATCAAAGAATACTCTTTTAAGCGAGTAATTTTTACTAATGAAACACTAAAAACCCTGAGGTTCTATGAGCGTTAAGGAGGGTTGGGCCAAAACATCATCAATCCATGGAATTGGATATATGTCCTTCTCAGTGAGGCTGTTTAGCTTCTGGTAATCCTAACTATTCTGTGACAACTATTCTTTTTTATAAGTAGCAATGAAATGACCATGGACTCTTAAAGGCACAAATAAGCTGGCATCTGATAAATTCCTGAGCTTGGTCATGTATTTCTCCTTTACCTTTGACTTCATATATAGTCTTGATCATATAGGATTGAATCTTTAAAGTTGATACTATGTGTCCAGTCTTTCATGTGACTATAGTCAACATCGGATATGGAGAAAAAAATCTTGATAGTCTTTATGTAATTGATACACTTTCTCAAGTTCCTCCTTATTTAACTTATTGAGTATTTTGACTTGAGGAATAGCACAAATTAAACAGTGGTTGATAGGCCAAAATCAAGATGAGTACCAAGAAAATGTACTTCTTTTTTTATCAATAGGTAGTAATCAACCTTTCCCAATCTATTGATGTTTCTTAGCTAGGAACTCTTAGTTGATTAGGTTTCCAAGTAGTAGCTCATTAGGCCGCTGAAAATCTGGATTGAGGGCTCCAGGCTAAATCTCTTGGTTCAAACCAACTTTCTCCATCGAGACTAGTAATGTGAAGCAAGCAGTTTGTGGGTAAACTCATAGTTATGTTGGTAAAAACCAATCTTTGTTCTCCTGGTTTAATTTTTACCTCCTTGGTAGAATAAAATGATATGCCTTCTTCTGCATCTACTAGGTTGGGTAGCTTTTTCATATCTTTTCCAGAAGAAGAATATTGCAAAGATAAAGCGTAAATAAGGTACTCAACCAAAAATAAGTAATCCTTCTTGTTGGAGTCTTTAGTATCCAGATAAGGGGAGCTTCATAGTTGAAGAGTGATAAATATCATTCTTTCATACTGATTACCTCTTCATATTCTATTTTTTTAATCTTGATAAGTATACCATACTGGCTATTGTCCATGGAAAGGCGGTGCTTATAAAACTAACATGACATTTTGAATTGCCAGAGATGAATATGCACTATCGCCTTGGTGTTTTCAGACTGGCGATGCTATACTCTTGAGTGTATTTGAGGTCAGAGGCGAACTTAATATTACTGATAAGCCAGGATGAGACAACATGAATAGGTAATCCCATATCCAAGATAGTCACAATTTAGGCCTTTTGAATTACCACTTCCAGTTTGGTAAAGGTTCCTCCAAACTTTGGAGGGAGGTATAACACCTTATTAGGCGGAACGTTGCAATGATCTTTTGAAAAAGTCTTCAGATACTTCTTCTTGATCGCTAGTAGACTTTAAATGCTCAAAATGGTTCATATCGACAAGGAAAGGTATTGAATAGCATCTCTGGTTGCAAAAACCATTCTGGGACACCCAATAACCTGACTGAGGTAAGAACTTTTAAGGAACTTGGGCGTCATTATGATTTTCAGCATTAAAGTGATCTGGAATGGTGAGCTCTGAAGGTGACCAAAAACATAATTCCATGTTTCCTCATAACCCCAAAGTCATCAATGAATTCATTATTATTTTATGCAAGATGAGCAATTGGCAATGTTTTTGCTTTCAGGTACTTTGGATTGGTCATCTTTAGAAGTACCAGATCTAATCTGACCTTCCTTTTTCTGCTCAGCAAGGGCAGGGTTCATCTTGATAACACTTCCTCCATATGGCTGTTTTTCTTACAATAGTTACATCTTGCTTTTCCTCCTTCTTAGGCTTCGCTTCCTCCGCAGTATACATTACAAGTTTTATGAAGGTCTTTCAGGAGGTCTCTAGCTTGTGTATATTATTCAAACAAGCAGGACCTCATTGATATTTTAGACAGAATCTAAACTTCGTTTGACAGATGTGAAATGAATGCTAGGTCAGGGTTTCTACGTAAACCAGCAATGATGGTAGCTACGACATTGACTAATCTAAGCATCTTTGAGGTCATTAGCGTTTATACTCTATATAAACGCAATCACCAGGTATAGCAAGAGTCAAACCAGCATAAAAAATTATCATGAAGTCCTGTATCTTTTAATCAGGCTTTTCTTGGACCTTAACACCTTGATGAGAGCTTCCTGCAATTCTCTCCAGCCATTAAACTCTTCCATACTAGGTACCATAACCTCTTGAGCCATAAAGCCTGAAAACGTTATAATATGCTTCCCTTTTGATGTTCAGTCACAACACCCATAGTGGCTTCATAGATGTAAAGGTAGGATGTGATACTCCCTTCACCCTGTGTAAACTTGTCTTTGAACGTAGTCTTGAAGATAGTGGCTTTAATTCTGTAATAACGTGAACTCTAGGAGCTTCATATTTGTTAATTTTGGTTTAAACATCATTTTGTTCAACTTTCCATTTAGGTTATTATAGTTGATCCTGTAGAGGATTAAGATGTTGCTTTATTTTCATCAGTGTAAGTCTTGGCATAACATCCAGAAGATTGATTCTTCTTTTGAGAACAACTTTATCATCCTTAAAGTTCTTAACGCACATGCCCTTATAATTTTTTGTTGGTGAGCGGATGAGCAGTACATTCATAAGGGCTTGTTCTCATCCTCTAGTATTCCAGTGCTCTGAATCAAGTCCTACTTCATCTCTTTGCAATTTTTGCTCTGAGGGGGCTTGTTTGTCCTGGCTTTCAGCTCTTCTGTAGGGTGCTCCAGCGCTTCTCATCTTCGTCGAGGTGATGGTAGTCTTGGTCAATATCTTCTCAACTGGTGAGCTTGCCTCTGATGTTGCTCTCCTATTTGTTGAGTCGCTCAGTAATGGGAAATTTAGATGCCTGTGTCAAGTGGGATTCCAGATTCTTTTCAACATGAGCCACTTGGGAAATTATATTTTGAGCTACTGAGGAGGTCTGAGAGGTCAAATGGTCCTCCAACTCATCAATTCGTCGTAAGGCTTTCTCTAGCCAGGCTGTTATAAGGGAGGTCTGTTCTTACTCCTGTACTGGCTAGTAGAAAATTGATCTGCCATTTCGCCCATGGTCTTCACTATCTTGTCTTGAAAGCTCTTTATAGAAGGAGCCTAGTAACCTTTTAGTATTTTTATTTTTACTCCAAATGTCCTTTTGCAGAAGCATATAGCTATTAAGGTTGATGAGATTCACAATAGATTGAAAAATAATCAAATGGCGGATACTTTGCAACCCATTAATGTATTTTACCATCATAGTGGAGTCTACCAAAATTTCTAAAAGCGATTAAAGCCAAAAATGAGCCGCTGAAGGCTTGAACCCCTTGGTAACCCTTGGCAGTTTTTGTCTGATTCCGCTGAGCTGCTTATACAAGCTAAAACCCCACTGAGCAACGGACTAGCAATATGATGATCACTGATCCTTGATACTAAATAATACTAAAGTATTTATATAAAGAGCTATCGCCCCAATATTACCAATTTAAATATTTAACCAATTGCTACTTCCGTCATCCCTTCCCTACTTTCCGTACACCTCCCCCTACTTGTTCTTACACTCAACTCTTGATCCTCAGTATTCCTAGTCAGTTTCACCCCTTCCGCTTAGTAATTCCATATTTGCTACAATTATAGGACTTTCATTATATCATCTAGGCTTTGCAGAATTTCTTTAATTCACCAAACTATTATTTCTCCTATTGTTTCACTTTACATCGATATAAATCACATAAATCAAATCTCAAGGCTCACCTCAACATATAAATGCAATCCTCCAGATAGGTGACTTATTGTCTAGTAAATTCTTTTTCTCAATATTATCCTACCCAATGACTGAACAATAAACTCCTATTGTTTGTATGCCTGAAGGAACTACGTGTGTACTTAGTTGATAATATGACCACCTGCAGGTTCCTTAATAGTGTAGGCATCAAAACCAGTATTCTCAATTATCTTAAATGGTCCAATCCATATGCTGGCAAGCTTGTTCCTTCTTCCAAACCCATGCTTGTCAATGACAGGACATGATCTCTTATTAAAAACTGTGGGAGGCTTCTTCATCTACATTTTTCAGCCGCCTGATCCTGAATCTTATTGTCTAGACTAGTGGAGTATACTTCAGTTTGGAGTTTAATCAGTATGTCCATTAAGTTAATCAAATAGCGCTGTGGCTCTACTACGCCAGTATTCTCCATAAAGGAATAAAGCAAGGCAGGCAAAGCTGGATGTCTTTTATAAAGTAATTAAAAAGGGACTTTTCACCATTAACAAATGATATCTAATATTGTATGCAAAGACATAAGTGGTTAGAAATGTACTCCAGTCAGTAGCCTGATCATTTTCAAGCTTACAGAGAATGTTCACTGAGGTTTTTGACCCTTTCGACCATCCCATTGTATTCACGGTGGTATGGGGTAGTTAAGGCCTCACAGATGGCATTAACTTGTTCAACTTAGGAAGGACATGTAATGTGAAATTTGTTTCATAGTCCATGAGAATAAACTGTGGACAGCCATGTTGCTCTATGACGCACTCCATAATGAACTTAGTGATGGTTACAGCTCCTAGGTCCCTGATCGCTCTTGCTTCCACCCACCTGGGCAAGTGATCTATAGCTTCATGTATATACTTGGAGCGATTCACACACGTTTCAGAGGGCTAACCACATCAAGGGAAACAGTGTGCCACGCAAAATAGGGCTTAACCAGATGTTAGGTAGTTTCTTGTGGAATTATTTTCCACTTGACACTGGTGACCACAAGCAACTGTCAAGCACATCATAGTGCATAATCTCCCTATAGTAACATGGTTGCAAGAACTCCAATGTCTTCTGCAATCCTCAATGATCTACTGCTTTATGTGCATCAAAGATAATTGCTGGCCTGGCGGAGGGTTTCTAGAAGCTCAGCATCAATTTTCCAATTATCTCATAGATTTCTCATTGGGCAAGAAGGTTTCATGGCGAAACCTATCTAGCACTTTGATCATTTGTGGCAGCACATCGTGGTATTGGTCCATAATCATCTTCTCATACATTATGTCCGCCAAATCCGCCGTGATGGCGACCATCAATAGTTGTGAGAGACAGTCTGCATTCTGGTGTTTCACCCCTAGCTGGTGTACAATCATAAAATCATATGCTTGGAGCTTCAAGGCCCATTGCGCAAGCCACCATTCATGTTGCCATAGATTCTGCAGCCACCACAAGGATGCATGATCCGTGACCACTTTATATTTTACCCTATGGAGGTAAACTTGGAACTGTTTATATGCATATATCATCACTAAGCACTCCCGCTCAGTCATGATGTAATTTCGTTTAGGGTATATCAAGCTTTGGCTACAATATGAGATGGGATGCTCCATAACATTATCATCTTTTTGGGATAATATCTCCCAGACAGAGGAAAGAGATGCGTCATTTTGCACAATAGTTTTTCTTCAAAATTAGGGTCTTTAAAATGGATGCACTATCCAATGCGGTTTGTAAGACATTGAAAGTGTTTTGCAAAAGTCAGTCCAGTTAAAGTTGGCGTTTTTCTTCAATAACTTGAAGACTGGAGCTCCAATACAACAAAAATTGGGAATGAACCGCTGGTAGTAACCGATCATCCACAAAAACTTTTGGATATCCCAATTATTATTTGGCTGAGTTATCTTGCATAAGGCTACCATCTTTTCTGGCTGAGGAATAAGCCCTTTTGAGTCTACCTCAAACCCAAGATATTTTAATAACTCCTTGAAAAAATGGCACTTTTGAGGTTTAATTTATATGTTGGCTTCAGCACGTCAGTGGAACACTTGCTTTAGGTGATTGAGATGTTTTAAGAATGTTCATGAGAACACATTGATATTTTCAAGGTAGACTTAAACTCAGAACAGCTTCAGGTCATCTAAGATCATATCCATAGCACTCTGGAATGTAGCTGAGGCATTGCAAAAACACTTTGCTTACGTGTAGGATGAAACAAACCCTTCAATTTAATTATGGCGCACTCTTCTTGTTCTACCACCAGAGACTCAATTTACCAGTACTCCATTATCAAATCCATAGCAGAGAAATAATTTGCACCGCCAAGCCAATCTAAAGCTTCGTCAATTCATGGAAGAAGGTACAAGTCTTTTTTGTGATGCTGTTAAGCTTCCAGTAGTCAATTACTTCTCACTTGGTGCCATCCTTTTTCTTGATGATTAGCACCAGTAACGCCCAGGGACACTTTGAAGGCTCTAATTTTCCCTGTTTAAGCAATTTATATTATCCTTTAGATACAACTTCTTCCTCTGCCTTTAAGTGACAGTTAGTCAATGACCTAATGGTAGAGTGATCTGTGTCCAACCAATGCAAAATTCCACATAAACATCCCAAATTGTGGTTGTCAGATGTAAAAATTCCTCAGTACTTTTCAAACAGATTCATCACCCTATCCTTCTGGTCAGCAGACAGGCCAGTTAGAGCCTCACATGGACCTACGTCATTATGCTGGGTAACGTTTTTACAGGTATCCTGAGGTCCTCCCAAGAACCAAAGTCATGTAGTGTGGACCTCACCAATAGGAATCAGATGAAGATAGGCTACCACTTGGTGCCCTTTAACCTTCATAGACTCCTTCTTCAGGCTTGCTATCAACAACTTCACTTCCCCCTGCCCTGGTAACAAGAGCCCAGGAGCCATATGGGCTTCTAGCCGCAATTTCTGATAAGGCCCCATATTCACCCATATAGTCCTTCAAAAATCTCTATTTTGAGCTCCTTCCCTATAATAACCTGATGCAATAAGGTATACTTAAAGCACTCACAGCCCGTAGTGGAATACCAATGTACTTGTAACTCTATTTAGGAAGAGCTTAAGTCCTCCTCTTCATCCACCAATATTGAACAGTAACTTCACCATTGCCATATAAAAGATAAATTTGACTGGAGTTTATTGGGTCTTCCAGAACTCCATTTGAGATAAAATAGATGGGGATCTGTTGTCCCAGAACATTAAATGTTCCCTCCGCCATATCAATCACTGCATAGATTGGCACATGAACGCAGTGCTAAACAACAGGTCACAGTGATTGTTAGGCAGAACCACCGCTGGAGCGGAGGCCCTGACTGAACCAAACCTCAGAGGCAACGTGATGTAAGCGCCTCTGACACAGTGCTCTGTGCTCATAGTCCAACACACTACTTGGTGCTCCACATCAAGCTTCAGAGAAAGCTTATCCACAAGATTGGTGGATATAATATTGATGGAAGCGCCAGTTTCTATAATCACTCAGGCTTTTGTATTTTGGACAAAAATATCACAGTATGTACACTCCAAATAAAAAGATCATTGGTGTTTATTGCATGGACATCCAACGGCCTTTTTGGTTATCCATAAAATTGATAATACTGATGGTGACATGAGGATACTCCTGAGAAATTTTCTCTAATGTGATTGCCACATTCACCCCATATAGGGTTGCAACATTGGTTGAGGGTCAAACTTTAACTGTACCATTTCACTTAAGGATTTGTCAGACATATGGTTTTTACACATCTTGGAAGAACTCTGAGTCTACGTTATTGGGGTCCCTCCCTTGTGTGGAGGCCAAGATATTATAGGGATTTTTTGGTATAATAAATCATCAGGGTAAATACTGGGACCAACACAGAGTGACTCTTGGGAATAATCAAGGACAAGTAAGTTTAAATTAGCGGAAGTAGGGCATCTGTTGGGATTTTGCCCATATTCCCTGCCTGCTAGATTACCTGGTGTCGCTAGGGGAAAATTCCCTAAATCGAAGTGAATCAGAAATCAGTTGGCCCAAATTTTGGAGGAAATATGTTCAGGGGATTTTTGGGATATTCGCCTGGTCATATCCAACAGGGATCGATCCAGATGAATACATAGTATCTCATTGGGCAGAGTGGCCTTCGAAATAGGGGCATATGATAGTGATTGACTATCAGGTGTACCGATTGGGATCAGTCAGGTTTCAACACTGACTGATTGGGAATGAATAGTGAGTTGCGAGGCGAGTGATACCGCCTGCAACTAGCAAATCGATTGGTTGGTGAAGTGACCTGCCATAATGGGTAAAAAGTCCCATTACCTTAGCAGGTCATTAGTCAATTATGGTTGGTTCTCTTGGATCAAGAGAAAAACGTTAGGGACACGTTTCTGATCTTTCCATTTGAGGTCTTGAGGATATCCAATGATGGAATCCTAGCCAGGATGGGGAAGACCATTACTGCTGAGATGAGGATGGGTGATTTAATGGCAACGGCTGCCATTTCATCAAAGAGGTGTCAACTGAGGGTTAGACAACCGAATCTTCACTATAAATTCCCTAGGATTCACTATAATAAATACATTGAAAAACCCCACATTGAAAAAACCATAATTTTAGTATTATTAGTTTTATTAGTAATATTGTAAATTTGGTGTATAGTTAGACTGTCAGCATCCAGTGTGAAGTTCCATCTCAAGGATATTATTGCAGAAGGCGATAATTGGAAGACTCTCAGAGAGAAGAGTAGAGATCTGAGTGAAGATCTAGAGACAAAGAGAACCACAATTCAGGGATAGCTGCTGACTGTGTGTTGGGCCAAAAGAGACTGTCATCAGGAGATCTTGAAGATTGGGTGGACAGTAATACAGGTAATGAATCCCTACAATTACGACTTGGAGTATTTAATTGGAAGTACTGGCTGAAGCGTTGGGCCTGATAATAGTTCCAACTCAACTACGGATAATAGTCTTCATACTATTATCTATAATATATTCTATACAACGCGAGGTGCACAAGGAAATCAAACCTGTGCAGTAAAAAGGTTACTGGGGTGATGACCGATAATCAACCCTTAAGTAAATTTTTACAAGTTGGTGCTCACTACAGGGGTAGTTGAGTAAAGAATCTATTAATATTATTGTATTAGGAAGAAATGCGCAAGTTGTGGACTGAGTTTGCCAAAGTAAATCAGAATGCCTTAAACTCAGCTGACCATTGGGAGTTCATGGCCTTGAAAGAGAGAGTCACCAAAGTGGAGGAAGGAGTAGAAAACGTAGCCAACTTCAGAAATGAGTTACTCAGCAAAGTAAACTCGTTAAAGAAGCAAGAAGGGGACCTCGTTCAAGAGGTCCTATTCCTGAAAGCGGAGTGAGAAGCAGATCATGTTTATTTGAGAAAGTTTGGTGTGGATATTGAGAAATTGATAAAAGAAGTAGAGGACTTGAAAGCCCACAGATGTGCATTGAGCCCAATATGGCCAGTGATGCTGAAGAGAGAAGTCCTCATATGATACTTGGGAAGGCGAATACCCTGAGAAATATGCCGGCCACCTTTAATGCTATTTCAGAGATGACGCCCAAAGTCACTCCACAAGTTAGCCGAGTAGCTGAACCAAGAGAATCAGCCCAAAATGACTTGGAGGAATTTAGAGCAACCCCAAAATTGCTAACATTCCATTGGGATAATGCCCCTGCATTTTTCCAACTATTTGACATGACTATGAACGGATATGGGGATCGTCAAAAGGCGATGACATTCATTAACTGTTTGGACACAGACTGCCAGAACCTAGTGTTACCCCACATGGAGAGGGACAGCTGGTCGTATGCCAAGGCTAAGGCAGCCATAATGAAGGAGTTCAGTAGTCCAACCCACACGTTGAAACACAAGCAAGAATTTTTATGGTAATTCAATTCCATAAAGAGAAGTCTCTTGCAAGCTTCGCGGATCAATTTACCAGGAGTTACAGATCCTGGCCGGAGCAAAAGTGTTAGATGACTTTAATGCTAGAATCGCTTTGTAAGCGGCCCTTTGGCCCTATTGCAATTTGCATTGAATGATGTCTACTGTATTCACGACGGAGATAACTACCTCGCAATTGGTAGACAACCTGAAGATTTTGGGAGCGACGTTTGATGCCCTGAATAGAAGCTTCAAGTATAATCTGGTATAAAGTCCAAATCCCATGAAGGGAAGCGAAGGAGCAAAAGAGGCTTTTAACCAAACTGTGCTGGGAAATAAACCCAAAGAATTCAAATGGTTAAACAAGAAAGAGAAGGCCTGCTTCCAGTGTGGCAGGAAAGGACATTTCGCAACACACTGCAAAAATCTGAAGGATCAAATTAATGTGGTCCAGGCTAAAGAGACAGTAGCCACCAAAGATTCGTGAAAAGGTCCCGCTGCCTAGACAAGGAACAGTCTAGAGCTGTGGAAAACCCTGTTCCTCCTGAAAAATGAACAAAGAGATAGACATTAGCGATCTGTTTATTGATGACGAGCAGGATCAGCTATACCAAGTGGTCAACATGGATATAAATGCTGTGGCCAGAGCTGGGGTGAAGAAGATCAACCCCAAGATAGTTCAGGAAGTTGCCCGGCCATACGCCCAACAACTGGTGGAGAAGATTTAGACCATCAAGAATCCTGACGAGTTAGCAGACGTTCATTTAGATGAGGCCAATCTGTTGATCCCCCTTGGCGTGATAAAGTAATTGTTTCATGAATTATTGGTGCAGATTATTCATACCCTAGAAGTGGCTAATAACGCCAAAATTCACTCAGTAATTACTATGTTACAATACTCCGAGTGTATGTATATAGTATTCAAGTGAATCAAGTGAGGGTGAGGGAGATAGTTGACAGCAGAGCGCCCATCAATATTGTGTCGATCAAGCTGGTGAAGAGGATAAGGATTTCTCCAGACTTGGAACACAAGAAAGAATACAGAACAGCTGGGACAAACACCACCATTTCCTGTGGAGCATATAGTGCTCTGCCACTACGATTCAGGTTATTGGTGGTATCTGTGCTAGCAATAGTTTTGGCGAACCAAAACTATGATATCCTGATTGGAACAGAGTTTCTGCAAAAGTACAGAGTTAAATGTAACTTCAAGGATAATACGTTGACCATCCTGGATCAGAAATTACCATTTTTCCCGGAAGGATGGTGAAGTTCTGTTGAATTGGAGAAACAACTTCATTTATTTGATATACAATGACGGCATTGTACCAATTCAATACCAATTAGTTGGTAGTAAGTGACGAGAGATGCCGGCGGAAATCCTAGAAAACTGGGGAATTCCCTTAAGGATTAAGAAGGAAATAATTATACTGGCTGGATTGCAGATGATAGTTGACACAGGGTTGACTTTAGAGATTCCGGAGCTGTTGTATGGTGAAGTTGGAAGCCTCTGGAAGAAGTCCAGAGTGGAGCCATGTGTGGCTCCCAGGATAATAATGCCGGGCCATGGAGGAATAGAGCTCTCCTGGCAAATTTGAGCGAAAAATTGATGGAGATTAAGAGGAATCAAATCATCGCATTTATTCATTTAATTCTAATGGCAGAATTGAGACAATTCCATGATTTTGGGTCTCTTGAGGAAATGGGAATACCGGCCAGGGCAGCTGAAAGCATCAACCTATTGGTTGATTGGGAGCAGCTTGCAGATCTGCTGGAAGGGCAGAAGGAGGAGGTGCTCAAATTATTTGAGAAATATTGGGAAGTGTTCACTCAGGACAATAACAATTTGGGATGCGCACAAGACATAATTTACAAGGTCAACACTGGGGAAAATCTACCAATAAGTATGAAACTGATCCTAAGATCAAAAGCCGCTGAAGCGGTAGTGGAGGATGAGATCAGCAAACTAGTGAAGCATGGGCTTCTAGTTCCGTCATTAAGTTCCTGGGTAAGTCTGATTCTGATTGTGAAAAAAGGATGGATCAAATAAGGTGGTTATTGACTATTGGAGGCTGAACAAAATTATGAAGAAGGATTTGTATCCCCTACCAAGGATTGATGATGCGCTGGATTGATTAGGAGAATTAAAGTACTTCTCCACAATGGACCTAATCTTGGGATACTGGCTTATCGACTTGCCAGAAGAAGACCAAGAAAATGTGCGATTACTACCGTGCAGGGGCTATACCAGCTGATGAGGATGCCCCAGGGTCTTTGTAATGCGACCATGACGTTTCAGAGGGTCATGGACGCGATATTAAGCGACATGAAGTTGTCGTGCATCCTGGTATATCTGGATGATATCACTGTGTTCAGTAGAACGTTTACTGATCACCTCCATCACTTGAAAGAAGTTTTTAAGAGACTGTCCGCGGCTAACCTGAGAATCAAGCCAAGGAAGTGCCACTTCTCTAAGAAAGAGCTATAATACCTGGGATTTGTGATTAATGCAAGTGGATTACAGCTGCAACCCCAGAAGATAGCAGCTATAGAGCGTATGGCTGTGTTGAAGAGTGTCTGAGACATCCAAGTATTCCTTGAGATGGTTGGATACTACAGAAGATTTATTTGTGATTTTGCCCAAATAGCTGAGCCTTTGTTTCATTTATTAAAGGATCCAAAAAAAGGATTTGTATGGAATGAGGAGTCCCAGGACTCCTTTGATGAGTTATGCCATATCAAATAAATTTGCTGATCTTGAAATATCTGAATTTTGATCAGTAATTTATCATTCAAACGATGCTTCATTGACAACGATTGGCGCCATACTGAGCCAAGTAGATGAACTTGGGACAAACATCTGGTGGCGTATGTGAGCCAGACACTCTCAGCCGCTGGGAGGAACTACACCATGACTGAGCGTGAATGCCTTGTGGTCATTTATTCCTGTAAGCAGTTCTGGGTGTTTGTCCACGGAATGCACTTTAAGGTGGTGATGGACCACTCTTCGTTGCGTTGGCTGCACAATCTATGGGAACTGGAAGGACAACTGGCCCAATGGACACTCAAGCTTTAGCAGTAAAATTATGAGATAGCCCACCAAGTGGGGGCTTCTCACCAGAACGCGGATGGCTTATTGTGGTTACCAATGGTCCAGCTGGTATACCCCAGGTGGATGAGCTATTCCAGAGAATGGTCAAAGGAAGAATTAAGGACGAGCCTCAAGAAATCCAAGGTGCGCTTCAAAAATTGATGGAAAACACCAAGACTATGTATGGACAAGTATTCAAGATGATTAACGGGAAGCAGCTATTATTCCCAAAACTGTCGGAGAGCAGCAATATTTAAGCAGCTCACAAGGTTGTCAGGCACGGAGGCCTGAGAAAAACAACTGACCATATTCGCCAGTATTATTACTGGGAATCGATTAACTATGATGTTGTAGATCATCTGGCTTGTTGCATGGAATGCCAGCTGCATAAACCACACAAGAATACAAATGGATACTGACTGGTCTGACCTGGATTTGCCTAGCACATGGTGTCTATCAACATGATGGGACCTCTGGTGATGAGCACAGGAGGAGTCAAGTACATCATAGTAGCAATTGACCATCTGACGAGATGGGTCAAAACTAAAAAGCCCTAACCAGAGTTGATGCTCTCAGTACTGCAAGATTCATCCTGGATCAAGTAGTATACTGGCATGGGTGTCTGCAATTCCTACTGAGTGACAATGGGACCAGCTTTATGTCTCATGTGATCCCAAGGCTAAACAAAATAATGGGTATATGAGGAGTCATGTCAGTACCATACTGGCTGGAGACGAATGGGCTGGTAGAATGGTCAATGGGATGCTGGCCGCAACGCTGAGGAAGCTAGTCGCAGGAAGAACTTCATGTGGAGAACATATCTGAGCTCGGTTATGTTTGCCTACAACATTAGTCATCATATGGCGACGGGAAAGACGCCGTTTGAATTACTATATGGGAGGAAAACCGCGTTGCCGCCAATTTATATTTGGAAGTAGAACCTACATTGGGGATGAGTACCAAACAATACATGAACTGAATGATGAGTATCCTGATCGATATGCAATTGCAAGCATTTGATACAACCTTGAAGAAAAGGATACAAGCGAAATTAACAGATGATAAGAACTGACCAGCATTAGAAGATTATTGAATAGAAAAAGAGTCGCCTATTGCAATACGCATGGTTTCAGATGAAGAAACAAATTGGATGCATTGTGGTTGGGTCCGTTCAAAGTAATCACCAAGACAGCAACCAATGCTTACTCCATCAAGAACCTCTTGGATGGAAGAGTAGTAAATTGAGTCCATGCTAAGTATTTAAAGCGTTGGAAAGAAGAAAAAAATAAAAGAGTTCCTGAAGGACTGATGAACCATTAAGTTGGTCATGTCCTGATGATTAGGTCAAGTCCAAAAAAAGGACCTCTGAACCATAGAAAACTGGTAGGTTTAAGTACCCAGGACCCAGTTTGGGGGAAAAGATGGACCTCTGAACTGAGACAAGGTCAAGTCCCATAGGAAAAAAGAAAGAATAATAAAGATAAAAAATTGATAGAAGATATGGAAAAAAAGATTGTTAAAAAAATTCATAGAAAAAAGCTGATATATTTTCTATAATTTTTATTTTTCTTGATCATCCTCAGTATGGGGATGATTCTGCCTATGTCGCCTCTTGAGGGAGGGAGGATGGATTGCGGTAGGAAGAAACAGCCTGTCGAAATCAATATGCAATCAGACACTTATGAGGGTGAGACCTACATAAAACCACGTTCGTTGAGTGGATGCTGAGCCCTGAGAAAACGTGACTAGGGGAAGGGAAATTATAATTTCAGAAGATGCCAATCGCAAAACCCTGAAGCAGGGAGGAAAACAGCAATAGAGAAAGAGACAATTGGCAAATAACCCTGAGTAATCTCAATAAGGCACCGGAGCTAGAAGATTTGTCTTGAGCACCTGCCAACGGGCTTCATTAAGGACACCAGACATGTGAGCTGGTAGCAAATAAGGAATACTCAATGGGGGCTGTCAAATCATGCCCCCAATTAACGCCATAAACGGAAGATATCAATGAGAAGCTCTGGAGAAGAGGTAGTTGTGCAGAGAGCAATTAAATCCTACAAATAATGACTACGGGCTTCATGGAAGCTAAAGCTGAATGACTGATGGAAGCTAGGCGAGGCTGGAAGCTTCATCGACCAACTTTGAAGAACTTGGACAGTAAAGTGGAGAGCATAAGCAGCAGTGTCCCAATTCAGAAGGTTTTCCAGATCAGAGGGATTCAGAGCTAATGTCAACGCCTTGGTGACTTGGGACTGGAGTTCAGCGTAGAGGAGCTCAAAGTGTATGCTGTTCCCAATTGAAGACTCAGAAACCAGTACAGCGGGTTTAAAGAATTGACTGAGTCAGAAGAGGAACTCAGGGAGCAAATCTGACCCAGCCAAGAATAAACAATCCAGAGCAACTGGCATGATCTCCAGAGCATCGATGATGATGTTTGGAGCATCCGCAAAAGGAGCCAAATCCAGGAGGGTTTTGAAGTCCAACTCAATAATCGACTGCAAAGGAAGAGTCAGCTAAGAGTTGTTCGAAATGATGGCCAGCCTGGTTTCAGAGGGATTGGTTACCGTTTCCAGTAATATGACGGAAGGACTAGCCACTTGTGCCAGACTAGGCATATGAGTCCTGGAAGGACTATAGAAGAGGTTCCATCAAGCATCCCGACTCATCTGCTGGAAGAGGCGGAGGTCCAGATCTGACAGACTGTTAAGAAGCTGCTGGTAGTGAGATTATGAATTTGACATTTGAGTAGGACTAGAGGGGGGATGTCAGACTTATATAGAAGTTGATATTATGCACTCTATAATCCATTAGTCTCCAAGTACAGGGAAATTAATCTCAAAATTAATGAGATAAGCTTTTCAAGGGAAGAATTAAGAATGACTTACAGCCAAGAAGCTATGAGCAAAATAACGAAGGTGAATAGAAATAATTATTCTTAATCAAAGCATGAAATGAACATTGGCGGCAAGAGTTTCCTGTCTAGGACAAGGAGAGAATCAGGAATTCAAGGATGCTGGACCAAGAATCCTGAATATGACAGTGGGTCATATGCCCTGATGGGGGGAAAACTGGATCCCAGGACTAATATTGTCATGAGTAAATTGATTAGCCCGGCATGACAGAAGATCATGGGGACCGCGCTATGAGTAGGTGTTAGCGAGGCAAAAAGAGGAAGAATACCATATGCCAAAGGTCATCCCAAGCAGCGTTGAGTATTGACGAGTGTACTCCGCTTGAACCCATGAAGTATTTGACCAGGTGTCCAAAGTGGTGTTTTCATGCCCCAGTCCTTTTCTCGCTGGAAATCTAGGCTAGAGGGGGGATGTGTTGGGATTTTTGCCCATATTCCCAGCCTGCTAGATTACCTGGTGTCGCTAGGGGAAAATTCCCTAAGGTGAAGTGATTCAGAAATCAGTTGGCCCAAATTTTGGAGGAACTACATTTGCGGGATTTTGGGATATTTGCTTGGTCGTATCCATTGGGGATCAATCTGGATGAATACCTAGTATCTCATCGGGCTTAGTGGCCAACGAAATAGTGGCATCTGATAGTGATTAACTATCAGGTGTACCTATTGGGACTATTCAGGTTTCATCACTGACTGATTGGAAATGAGTAGTGAGTTATGAGGCGAGAGATGCCACCTGCAACTAGCAAATTATCAGTTGGTGAAGTGACCTGCCATAATGGGTAAAAAGTCCCAATACCTAAGCAGGTCGCTAGCCAATTATGGTTGGTTCATCTGGATCAAGAGGAAAACGTTAGGGACATGTTTCTGATCTTTCCATTTGAAGTCTTGAGGATATCCAATGATGGAATCCTAGCCAGAATGGGGAAGACCATTACTGATGAGACGAGGATGGGTGATTTAATGGCAACGGCTGTCATTTCATCAAAGAGGTGTCAACTGAAGGTTAGACAACCGAATCTTCACTATAAAAACCCTAGGATTCACTATAATAAAAACACTTAAAACCCCCACATTAAAAACCATCATTTTAGTATTATTTAGTTCTATTAGTAATATTGTTGATTCAGTGTATAGTTAGACTATTAGCATCCAGTGTGAAGTTCCATCTCAAGGATATTATTGCAGAAGGCAATAATTGAAAGACTCTCAGAGAGAAGATTAGTGATCCGAGCAGGGATCTAGAGACAAAGAGAACCACAATTCAGGGATAGCTGCTGACCGTGATTGGGCCAAAAGAGACTGTCATCAGGAGATCTTGATGAAGATTGGGTGGACAGTAATACAGGTAATGAATCCCTACAATTACGACTTGGAGTATTTAATTGGAAGTACTGGCTGAAGCGTTGGGCCTGATAATAGTTCTAACTCAACTACGGATAATAGTCTTCATACTATTATCTATAATATATTCTATACAACGCGAGGTGCACAAGGAAATCAAACCTGTGCAGTAAAAAGGTTCTGGGTTGACGACCAATAATCAACCCTTAAGTAAATTTTTACAGCATCCCATCTCAACTCCACTCAACCTTTTCCCTGTTTGATTGGGGCATCCAGTACTGCATGGACATTCAGTTTTCCTGAACATCTACCCACATAATGGCCTCTTTGCCCACTTGCAAAACAAGCATTTGTAAAGGCCCTTGTCTCTGTATCCCACCCAAAGGTCCAGGTCAGCAATTGAATGATGATGGTAATTTGGTCAAGGATAAGATGGTTGAGAATAGTGGGGATGGAAAGGACCCACCAGAGCATTAAGTGGACAATGATAAACTAACGGATTACATCCCTGTTGTTGGAGTCCAATTTATAATGGGGATTTGGTAGCAGTTGCAGGGGCATTCCGCTCCACATTGGAAGCACTAGGAGTGTCAGATAGACACGTAAACAATCGACATTTTTTATAGCTCTGAGTCATCCTAAAGAATGTGGTATATAGCAATATACAGTTCTAGATATGTTTTAACAGCCGCCGTCAATACTATGCTCACCTCCTCGTTAGTTAAGATATTTGGTCCAACTGACACATGAGCCTCAGCTGTGAACCGCTCCATGAACTCCATTAAAGACTCAGTTTTTGAATCTGTATTGTCAAAACTCTGCCTTGCGCTTGCCATTTTCGCCACACCCCCAAACAGGCGTATCAACGTCTCCTTCACCTTATGATACACTATGTTCCTACTTTTAAGGTAACATGTGACCTGGTTGGTGCTCTCAACATCAAGAGCAGATAACAACAGCTTAACTTTCCGCTGATTGGTCCTTTTCTACTGCGCTTTTAAACCTCTTAAAAATCTAGGTATGTTTCTGTCACAGTTAAATGAGGGCATCTTGTCAATGCAGACCCCTCCCTCTCTAGTGACACTATCCAGTCTACGCTTTGCACAGTTTATCCACTCTGCAGTTTCATAGAAGTGGTTGGAAAGTTGGCTGTCTTGGCAATTCACCAGGTGCATCTGGTGAAAGGCCTTGTTGGGCTGATCTGGTATACCTATTTTCTCACGGAAAAGCATTTTTTGAGCATATAGTAGTGTATCAAAGGCACGTTTTAATTCAGCGTATTGAGATAACTCAATAAACTGAGGTAGTATCCATCAATGGGAACCAGTTCCGCCATTGCTTGGCGAATATGATGCTTTTTAAGATGTTGATCAATGGGCCCGCTGTAGTGAGCACCACTGTTAAGTTTTGGCAGATTTAGCTGATTCTGACAAGCTTTTTGTACATGTTAAAACACATTGAGCAGCAGACTAGTAATATGATGCTCGCTGATCTTTGACAAATAATAATGAAGTAATATATAAGGAGCTATTGCTCTAACGATACCAATCTATTTAATATATTAACTAACGTCTACTTCCATCAACCCTTCCCTACTTTCTTACTTTCCAAAAACCTCCCTCTTCTCGTTCTCACACTCAACTCTTAATCCTCAGTATTCCTAGTCAGTGGCACCCCTTCTGCTTAGTAGAAATTCCTATTTGCTACAATCTTAGGGTTTTCATTCTATCTTTGAGTCTTTAACGGAATTATCTCAATTCACCAAACTATTATTACTTCAATTATCTTGCTAAACATTAACATAATCTCCCGATCAAATCTTGAGGCTCACCTCAACTCATAAATACTATATTCCGGATTGTGACTTATTGTCCAGTCATATCTATTTCTTGACACCCCGCCAAAATCCGCTAATGTAATTTAAAAGATATTGACAGTTGGGTATCATCTAATCCAGCTTAATCAATTGGGAATGGTTGTGCCCAGATGAATCCTTTGCATTCCGCTATTTCGCTCCAGAAACCACCATATTCTCTGTTACTATGAACCTTGACTAAATCCTATAAATAACCATAAACCTGAGAATAAAAAGGTTCAAGTTTTGTTCAAATTTTGCATTGTTGATACTAGAGATTTAGCCTTCCTTATAACGAAAATTTTTATTTGTAGTAGTTTATACTTTAAGAGATTACCTGAGGGTCAAAAGTCTACTAGGTGATTTGGCCAAAAGCTACCAGTAACTAATAATTGTGTAGATTTCAAAGGGCTCAGCCTTTGAAATTCTGTAAAACTAAACACTGGTTGCACCCTGCTAGGCACCTTCTGAGGCCACCTGGTGAAGACATATATTATGTAAATAAGCCATTAATTGCAGACCAACCAAAATGGAGGGGAGAATGCATCTTATTGGTAAACCACCCTTTGTTAAAGAAAAACAAAGCGCGAATTAGCACCTTTAAACAACAGAAGCTAAAGGTGGCTTAAGGAGCATGGACGAGTATTAAAGGGAGTCCCTCAATAAGGACCTGTTACTGATCTCCAAATATTTTCAGGTTGTTTCTATGTCCGCCAAATTGGAGAGTCAGGCCATTGAAATTGAAAATCTCCACTAACTATTAGATACCAAAGCTCCATTCAACATTTCAATCCCTTCTATATCAACCTTCAGTATTACATGTACATATTCCGCGCTGTCAAGTTGATGAAGCTATCCCTCAAGATGACCTAGTAACCAAGGAGTCAACTGAGGATTCCAGTCCCCCCATCCCACTATCCACGGTTTCCGTGAACTTGTTGGATATCTAAACCCAATATTAAATAAAGTTATGTTCCTGTATTAGAATCCAGTTTTATCTATTTGTATATGAAAATGCAATGGAGAGCGCTACAGATTGCCAAAAGTGTCAGCAAATGCAGACCTGCCTAATAGTAAAGCTTGGGAAATTATGATGCCCTATTTTAAGGAGTGTACAGCCTGGGCAGAGTAAAGAATTCCCTAATCAAAGAATTTGGAAGTAATTTATCGCTGTCTAACCATAATCATTCATCTATGTGGCTCCACCTTAAGAATGGCAAGACTATCATTGAACTTGCTGTGTAGTTCTATCATGAAGCTCAGGCGCTCGCATCCTATGATTTGGTTAGCTTAGTTGATGCCATCGCCACTGTCCTCTCTGCGTTTCAATAAAATGTGACCCTTACTATATTTCCAGAATGTGAAAAATTTCTATAAATCATGCTTGATTTCAATAAACCCATCCTAGAGCTGTCTGAGCAGGAGATGCGCTAAGCACCTAACAAGGGGAGCCATGCCTCCATTAATTATGTGGGACAGCCCCAGAGATCTAAACCTCGCCATGGTTCTTGCACCTATTTTGGGCTCTCTGGGCATCAGGAGGCCACTTTTTGGAAGAAAAAGGCTGATAAGGTGGTAAAAATGAAGTCATATTAAGACATAAGACACCCTCTGCTGATGAACCTGCGCCACAGGACATGTCCGCTGTTGTTTCCCATATTGAGTGTCTCGCTCTACCCTCTTTTGAAAAGATGTATGTCATGAATTTAATAATTGCAAAATAAAAATCTAAATTCATTTATTTTTCTCCTCCTGGACCACTTCTAACAGTGAAATTTATATAATCACTTCCACATTTTGGTACTGAGGTTACCTGAGTCTAAGTAACTGTCCATAAGGTGCAAATTCTAGTCATAGTCAATACCAGGACACTAGTTAGTATCATTACCTCATGGCTTGTGAAGAAGATTAAAGTTGCGCTAGACCAGAACCACACTGTGTATTATGGGACTGCGGGCCCTCAGTGGACTTGATCCCTGGGTGCTTACTCCGCCCTTCCCATCCTTTTTTAACTCAGGCAGTGATGGCCCCAGCGGTTATATTAGAAAATGACAATCATGGACTTCTCATCAGCACCCAAAATTCTTGTTGACTTTGACACCAAAAAGGTTATTCATATGGATAAGTACTTCTTTATCCTGGGATACCACATTGCTCTAGTGGTTTAAGACGTCTATAAAGAGAAAGGGAAAAGGAAACCCAAAAGTTGTTATCTGGACATCCAAACTTCAATGAGGTGTTAGATTACTGAGATATTGACTAAGAACTAAACTGCCGCCTCCCAGTGCTGATTCTCAGTAGGGGATGGCTGTATAATCAATAATTGGGTCGTTACTTCCCCAAAATCACAAATACTAGTGGGTACTGGAATCCAAGCTATGTTTCTGCTGAATCACCTGTTAAAATTAGTGGGACCATAATTTGGCCATTTACAAGCCTCTTATTTGCCTGAGGTTGTTTGATCCTGCCCATCAGGGACCCTTAATTATACTAATAAAAAATTTCACATATCAATCTAAGTAAATAACTTGAACCCATCCTGTGGTATATGTTTAGACACTACCCGCTAATCAGAGTAACCCGTTCATGAGCGCATGAATCTTTACATTTTAGGGATCAACAAGGACACTACCATCAGCCATGTCAGAGTGAAAATTAGTGCACCCTCACTTCTGAGCAGCAGCAAGTCCATGGACTGATTTAGAGTATGCTGACATATTTTTATCAAGGCTCTGACGATATTGAGATGATGAAAGGAAAACAGCATAGAGTGATTACACTAGACTCTGCCCCAATCTGTGCTCAACTTTATAGGAATTTAGCTTTTAGAAACCCATGTGACAAAGGAATCAAAGAAACGCTTAAACGCTGGATTACTGAAGCAATCACAAAAACTCTGGGCCTCGACCTTGCTGTCTATCAGTTAGAAGGATGTGGGCCACTAAGTAGTAATGAACTATCGCCGGTTGAATGCCCATATGTGAAAGGACAGCTATCCCCTGCAACGACTTAATGATTCATTGTGACTTTTGGCGTTTCCCAATTTTTCTTTTCAATGGATCTTTCCAGTGGCTATTGGTAGATTGAGCTTGCGCTAGATGGTTGGGAGAAATGTGTCCTCATAGCCAGTATGTGTTGTTCAAACCCATATGAATACCCCTAAGGGCTATGCAACGCCTCGGCCACATTTTAAAAAGGCGATGGATGACCCTTTAGGGGACTGAAAAAGTCATGTGTGTTAGTTCACTTTGACGACGTGACCATATTCTCCTGCACCTTTGACCAGCACCATTGCTCATTTGAAAGAAGTGTTCAAATGCCTCTACTCCATTTCACTGAATCTAAAGATTGGAAAATGCTAGTTCTTTTAAACGGATATGAAATTTCTCAGGAATAAGGTTACTCAGGAAGAAGTTTTACAATTTCCAAATTAGTTGCAATTGAGAGGATGACTTGACCCTCCAGTTTAATGATATAAAGGTTCTCCTCAAGATGGTCGTCTATTATTAACAGTTTATCCCCAACTTTGCTGATCTCACCAACCTCTAAATATTTTCTCCACCAGGAGGTTCTTTTACAATGGAAGGAGATGAAACAGCACGCTTTTGATGTTTTTGAGGAAAGCACTCGTGAGTGCCCAATATTAATACATCCTGCGCTTGACAAACCGTTCATACTGTTAACTGGTGCTAGTGATGTGGCTATTGGTGCCATACTGGCACAATTTTATAGTAACAAGTTGATTTTTCTAAAACATATTTTAGCAAAACCTTAACTTCAGGCGGAGAGAAATTATAGTATAACTGAGCAGGAGTGCTTAGATGTCCTGCTTGCCATCAAGAATTTCCATCCTTTTTTATATGAAATCTTTTTACAGTGAGTACAGATCATATCTCTACAGTGGCTACAACAGATGAAGGACCCAGATAGACGACTGGCCTTTGTGCACTCAAACTCCTAATTTATGATATTTTATTTGTCCATTGCGGTGTAACATTATATTAAAATGCTGACGAACTGTCCTGATTGCCCATATTGACCCTCTATACCTCTAAAAAGGATCAAATTTATGACCTCATCTGGTAATCTAAAGAGTGGAGTCAAGAAACTCCTGTAGTTCAGCAGCATTTAATACTAAGACTTAGCGGACCTTAATGATGATGGGTTGTTATCCAAAGAGGTTAGTGCCTCTTGGTTGCCCTATGTCCACCAATCAGCCAGGATGGAGACCACTTTGGAGGGCCATTTAATGATAGGCCACAGTGTCATCAAGTAAACTTAACAATAGTTGCGATAATGCTGCTATTGAGAGGGGATGATTGAAATGATTCAAGATGTCATTGACTCCTGTCTCATTTGTTCTATCCAGAAACCTCCTAATACACTTTATCAACATCAGGTCCTAGGTCCTGTCATCCTATTTTTCTACTGTTAGCATTGACGTGATCATTCCGCTACCTACAATCTATGTATGGCCACCTATATATTATACTCGCATTTGACCATTTCACCAAATGGGTTAAGGTCATCTCTGTTACATCACCTACTTCTAAAGCAATATCTTCATTCATATTATATTGGGTCTTCACCCGCCATGGTAGCCCAAAGGTACTTCTGCCCAATAATGACACTAATTTCATATCTCAAGTGATCATTGACCTTGATTTACTAATGGGCACCTATCCAACCTTTACTGCTCCCTATCATCCCACTACAAATGGAAAAGTGGAATGAGTAAGTAGAATGCTAGTTGTCATACTTCACAAAATTGCTAAATTCAGCCTATACTGCTAGAATGAATACCTCCCGGTGGTACTATTGGCATATAACGTGAGCTACCATCAGGTTATATAGATGCCACCGTTTTGAGCTCTATAATGTCAAGAGCCAATCTTACCCTCGAGTGTTCAACCTACATTGGAGACCCTCATGCCAGACACCACTGAGCTCATGATGAAAAGTCTGGTGGATGAAGTATATCACCTACAAGCTTTAGCTGCTTAGTATATAAGGACTATAATTCAACAAGAGGTGGATCAAAGCAACTCCCAAAATTCAATCATGCCTGAGTACCAGTTATGGGATCTGGTATTGTTCTATCACCACTGGCCAGTGAGTCAGGTGCACAAACTAAATATGTTATGATATGGACCATATTGAGTAATATAATGCCATAACCTGGAGTACTCCATACCTCTGTCGAGCTGCTCCCTCATAAAGTGAGTCCACATTAGATTTCTTCTGACTTATGTCCCTCCTCAGCAAGAACTTGCGGGGGCATTTTGAGATTGACAGGATTCACAGTAAAATGAACATGAATTTAATGGCAGATACTTTACAATCTGATTAAAGAATTTCATTGTGATGGAACCTACCAAAATCATCACAAGCGATGCATTCCAAAATGAGTTGCTGAAGGATCAAAATTTTATAAATCTTCCAGGTGATTTCTAAATTTTTGCCATTTTGGTTTATCTAAATCCTCAGAACCAATTGGTATCAGTTGTGCTAAACTGAATCTTTTGCATTTCTTCATTTTTCTTTAAAAATTAACATATTTTCTGCAACCCCAAAATTCAACTAAACTATATATACCATAAAACTTAAATTTAAAAGGAATCCTTTTATTTATTTAAAGTTTTAACTAGTTTATACTAAAGGTTTTGCCTGCCTGATAGCTGAGATTTTCCTTGTCAGAAGTTTCTTTTACGTCAAGAGATTTACCCTAGGGGCAAAAGTCTATTAGGTAATTTTGCCAAAAGCTACTGGCAGCTAATAATTGTGTAGCCTCTAAAGGGCTCAGCCTTTGCATTTAACAAAAACTCAATAATAGCTTGCTTCACATATTTGATAATGCCTGAAATAATAGTCCTCATTTGATTATGGAGCTGAATGATGTAGGAACAGTTCACTTATATCTAATGGTGGATGCCACTATACTTTATGATGATAATCTATAACCTTTTTGTAAGCCATCTGTAAGGCCCCTTGGGTATTAATATGATGGTGTGGTCCTTGTTGTGGACTCCTAGCAAATGAATGATATTATAGAAAGCAGGCTTTACAGATTGTAGAATATAGTGAGATAGGATTGCACTTGTTCATTAGCTCTCTGGGATACACTGGATTCATATTGGTTCATGAGAGTCTTGCACACGGCGGATTCCCTTTTGCAGCTGGCTCTTTCTCCTAGCTATAAACTCCTTAATGTAAGGCACAAACTCCTACATTGGAAATGCATATTATGTTGAGATCTAAAGTCATTATAGGATTTTTTTAACTTTTCAAAAATGTAATGAGGTGTGGACTTCCCATTTGGCCATCTTCTGTGCCATTTCCGTAGTGTACCCAGTGGTTGACACTATCAATCAGGTTATTTTCCAAGGTAAAATTGATTATTTGCGGGTGTCTTTAAGTGTTAGCTTAGCCCTTTGTAGTGATCATCATCTTGTTGGACTTCCTTTTTATGTTTGAGTGCTGTGTCCAAGAAGCCTAACAGTCAAATTTGAAGGCGTCTATGATGCATGACAAATATATCATCTATTTAAAGGGGGCCACGTCACTGCTAAGTCCCATTAACTAGAGTATCCATCATATAATAAGTACCGCAAAATGACTTATTGAAGTAAAGTTAAAAAATAAGACATTTAATTAATGATGTAACTTTATTGTAGTATAGAATAAGGGATTTTTATGTCGAATATATCAATATAAACACAACAGGAAAGGGACTAATAAAAAAATATGTGATAGGGAGTGAAATCTGTTGGAAGTCTCATGGTCAGTCGATGTATTCCAGATGGTATAATGGCTATTTAGCATATTTTTGATATGGCAAAATGTATAAAATCCAACAAGTTGGATGAGACTTGGTATCACTTAGGTCGATCGTTAGGCAGATTCTTGATTATTACCATTTTGCAGGTTCATCTTAATTTACTGCCTTATATGCCACCTTGAGTAATATTCACTTGGCCTTCTGATGATACTTCATTTTTATTAAGTAGGATTTAACTTGGAATATTAATGCTCAAATTGAACTGACATACTTTTCCTAGTATCAATTTGAGCTGTACCAACTACCAGTTTTTCCATGCAATTATTTGAGGTAGCCTCTTTAACTTCCTTCATAGGTTTAGGTGCTGTTCTGTTAGGGGAGCAAAATGATCAATATCCTTCTCATCATGTCCATTATCCGGATATCTGACACTTATGTTTAAAATTTCAAATGATGGTTTATTCATTCTTAGGATATAATATTACCTAAAGTGACAGTAATCGGATTAGTACCATTTCTCATGTTTATGCACACTTTTGAAATGGAACTACTATTTATGGTAATCTCGTATTAGTGGGCAAAATTTCCTCAAATACCACATAAAATTATCCAGGCATATCACCCCAACATTTTCTTTAAGGTAGTGTTTGTGTGACAATCTCTCTGTATAAGCATCTCCTATACAATATCAATAGAGTTATTAATACTCTTTATATATAAAATAATACTATTTACTCTATATCTATTTACCTCCTATAAGGGGATTTAATTTTATAGTTTTAGTCATGAAGATGTTGACACCATTAATGGTGGTTTTCTCTTAATATGTTAATTTTTTTCTTGTGGAGTATAGCTTAGATACTTCTTTCCCAGTGTGGAAATAGAAAAGTTATTGACACTCTCCTCACAGTACCACCACAATAGACAGCCCTATATTCCTCTTTATTTAATTCTTTATCTTTATTTACTTTTTTGCAAAAAATAATTAAAATGAGGGAGAGTAGATATATTTGTCTATTATAGCAAAAATGGGTTTTGAACTGTTATAAACCAGGCTCATATCAGAGTTGTAGTAAAAATAACCCTCTAGAATATTATTTATTGTGCTAATGGGGCCTAACCCTAGAGGGGTTGGGAACATTTGTTTAATTGTTGTTTTAAATAAATTGGGATAGTAAGCTCCCAATTTGGTGCTACAGAAGCTAGCCTGAGTGTTCATATTTGATATGAAAGGGGGTCAGGGGATCTTTTTCCAGTGTGGACCCAAGTGCACACATTAGATAAGACAGAATGGGAGTTAAGGTTTCAGTGGTAAGGGTTGAGGATGGAGAAATATTATGTTAAGCTTATCAATGATGCACATGGTTTGCAGAGTCCTGATATAGTGGCAAGTGCAAGTCCCTAGGAGCAACCCCCTGCACCTCAATCATGAGGGTTTCCCATTATAGACAAAAAAGAGGGGTAAGAAGGCAGCTGCCCCTCTTATTTCCTAGGGTGATTTAGGCCCATGTGGTAGATGAGAGGTGGATAAAAGCCTACCTTCTGAAGATTGTCTCCTACCTCCCCTTCTCACCACTCAGGTATTGGTGTAGAAAATTGGGGAGTGTTTCAGGAGTAGGTGGTGGTAAGAAGCCATTGCCCACGGAAAGTTTGTGGCTGTTCCTCTCCCTTAGTAATATTAGGCCCTAATACATGGTTTGATAAAATTATAAAATTAGTGCCCTACATAATTATTCATCTATTGTACACTCAGGATTAAAATCCTATCAATTTTTTCTTCTCCGCTGATAAAATTGAGCCCATCATCAACAGATTTTTGTGCAGTAAACCCCTTAATATGTCATGAGATCTCATATACCTACCTTGTCCATAATGCAACTAGTTATCTGCTGGATGATGCATCACCAATATGATAAGCAAAATCGCTCTAGGGTGGGAGTATTTAGTGGCAAAATTTGAGGTTATGCTGACTGGCCAGTGTGAGTCCAATTTGTCATCTTGAATATTCTAAAATGTCAATCCTAAAGAATTGAGTGTGATTACATTAACCTTGGTTAATGCATTTTATTAATCTCCAAGCCCCAGCACATAAGACAACAGCCACCACAGGTACTATTGGTCAATTTTTACCTTTTTTTAGATAAATCTGCACAATAGATTTCTATAAAAAGTATATTGTTTTAGTTAATTATTATCCGCGTTCTTGCCAGGTGCCATGTTTCCTGATCTTCACAACAACTGGGCTATATTTGCCATACCTACTACACTGTTACCCTTCCTACTGGAATGGAATTACTGTTATATACCACTTGGGGTTGACCCCCATTATGGATGCCTTATGACGTCATGATGTGGTCTTGATCCTTTAGGTGATTACCACCTAGTGGGATAAGATTTGCAATATGTTCATGCGTTTAGAAACCTCTCATTCACAAAGTGGATTCTGGACCCCCTGGGGTGCCCAAGAATCAACTCCCATGGAATCCACAGTTGCCACTCTATTGACTGTGTGGTTATTGGCAGTTATGATAGTAATAGTGATCGTCAATTTTCTCCCTCAGTCGTTTCCCTCCAAATGAGATACCAGTTCATTTGAATGGCTATACCTCAGGTATTCTAATTTTTGTTATAGGTGTCCAATCACCCAGGTTGGCAGGCTAGTCTAAACTTTATTATCCAGTTTCATGACAGCAAACCTATTCTTTGTTTTATATATATACAAAGATGTATACCAGTAAATAAGTTAACATGTAATCAAGCAAGCTGACGTTATCAAAATCTAAAAAAAATTAAAGTTTCCTATTTCCTTCAAAAATTGTCAATTCTAACAGAATTTGGGTCAAGGAACAAGAATATGACACCAAAAAATTTTCTTAGCTCTTCATTTAGAGATATTTATCTAAAATATAAAAGCAACTGATAGTGTTTTGCCCATCTAAAACTATAGCAGGTAGAGTTTTAAAATTCTCACTTAGTTGTATGGGAGGGGTTCATGTGCATCTCAAACCACATTTTATATTTTTAATAAAAGAAGAAATTATTATTTAGCTTTTCTTTCCAATAATGATAACATCAGTTACCAAGATTCAATTTGAGCAGATAGTTTTTGATAATCACATAGGTGAGATGAGAGAATTTTATAAAACTTAACAAAACTGGGCGAAAGTCATATCAGGCAATGGCCAAAACGGTGCACCTAAAGGCAAAAAACGCCCTGGAGGGGGACTGGGAGCCAATGCCGCCAATAAACCCCAAACCCAAACACCGCCCAGGTTTGTAAAATTTACAACAAAACAAAACTAATACATGGAGATACAGTATTCACAGCCCTTATCAAAAGTGGAACATGGGCTCTGACTTTTCTTAGGGATCGATTCCCCAACTCTGTGGGAAAAGGTAGGTAAGGCACAGGCCTCCCTCTTTCCCCATTCAGTATACGTTACCACCCACACCATCCAATGCGGCTGGATTGATATGATTTTGAAACTGAAGAGGATGCAGATGCTGCAGCAAAAGTCTGTGTCAAATTTGCCCTCCCCAAGGGCAAATGAATTGTGTGCACCAGTACACCAGATGGAACAAAGCAAACACTTTGTTCATCTCTTTCAAATCTCTTCCCACCAACCTCCCCTGTAAGCTTATTGAAGACAAACTCTAATTCAGCCTTTAAAGCTATAGAGAAATAAAACATCTTGAACTACAGCATTTCCCCATGATGCTGAACCTGTGCACAGGAAAGGCAATTGCTGTAATTGACCTGGTCCCCGCTGTGGCTGAGAATTTAACTAAGATCCCATGCACCACAATTTTCCACCTCCTAGATGGTGGAGTGTCAAAACCTTTCCAAGTCACACTGGATCATGCACCCCCCATCTGCAACCACTGCACCACACTGGGGCACAAGGAGCATGCATTCCCCATAAAAGAGGGCATCATGGCCCCAGACTTTTGCGACAACGCCATGGATGAAGATGAAGAGTCCTTTAGAAGAATGGTCGATGCCAAACATGCTTTCTTTGGGGAGAGGACGGACACTACACCCTCATTGACCCAATCTCACCCAAAATATGCAAATAGGTACAGAAGGCCTGCAAGTGGGCAGCGGCCAAGGCTGCATCTCTCACAACCTCCTCCATCGACCTGAGCCAAATCCAGATGGAAAAAGAGGAAATTGGCCGAGCCAGCCAATCAGAAATTAATTCCCAAGATGGAGCAACCATGGAGAATGTGATCTGAACCAAACAGTCAGATTAAACCCATACAGAAATTTTCTCAAGCTGACAGAATCACAATGTGATCCCAATCAAATAAACCTACTGGGACATTATGAATCCACTATGGATGTGCCAACAGGGCCCAGAGCGCCAAAGTCAAACCCTGAAACATCAGGAGCCAATCAAAACACCAACTTGAATCAACCAAAATCACATGCGGAAAAGCTTAATATAATCCCCAATCATAACAAAATCCGCATGAAATCATCACAAGGTAAGGAGTCAGAAGCCTTGGAGCAGATAGCCCAACCACACGGAGCAAGTCCAAGGCAATGAGTGGAGGACTAGGGCTGGAAGGCCCGCCCAACCGCTCATGAGGCGCCTCGGGCACCTCAGTGTCAATTGGGATGCTAAACATTGCAGGAGCCAGGGCTCAAGCATCCTGAGCCAAAAAACTGGACTTTCTGTGCAAACACCCATTAGACATCTTGACCATCCAAGAGACCCACTGTCTACAGGGGAAGAGGGATCCTGGGCGGCCAGGGTCTCACCGCCCCAGTTGATATGGATGTCCCACTGTGGGGTGGTCATCCAAAATAATAACAAAAATAAAAAATCCTTAAATCCTCATCTCACTTAGATGGCTGCATCCTAATTACAAGGATCACAAACTAAGAGTCCACACTGTCAATAGCCTGTATCTACGCACTGTGCACTGCATCTGAGCGGAAACAATTCCTCAAATCCATCCTGACGCTCAACCTCCTGCCAGACACTATCATGTTGGGAGATTTCAACTGTTGGGATGATCCCACCACGGACTGATGGCCCAACCCCAGGGGATATCCACCAGGATACTCCGAGTTTTGCGCGATGAAGGCATCCCTTGGTCTGTATGACACCCTCTCCCCCCGGGGCCCCACTCCTCCCCCACATGACCCGCCCCAACATACTCAAGGGTATGCTCATCTCGATGAGCTGCATCGACCACATCCTCACGCTGAAATCCTGTCACACATTCATTACTAACTTCGCCACAAAAAAATTAATTTCTCCGACCATCATCTAGTTTCAGTGCAGTTCATGCCAGCCAGGACTCAAATGCATATGACGCCCTGGAGGAAGCTATACCCAGAGTTTATAAAACTCCCTAAATTTTCTGAATGGGTTGAGCACAAAGCTTCAGACCCAAAATTTACTACCCTGTTCACATCAGATCCCATCGAAACTTGGGAAAATTTAAATCCAAACTAATAAACAATAATCGCCATATTGCTTCACACAAATACACTGCGGATACCGCCACAATCAGATGCACCCTGGTGGAACTCAACCATCTTGAACTAAACACCCCAAAAATGGATCCATCCCAAACTGGGGGCGCAAATGGGCGGCAATTTCTGCCCACCTCAACGCCCTCATCCACGAACACCAACACAGAATCAAAGTATTGTGGAAAGATAAGCATATAAAAGAAGGAGAGCCCTGCTCAGCGTTCTTCTTCCACCAATACCACTCCTGAGGTAACATGCCTCAGTGCACACAGGTCCACAAAGCCAACAGAATCATGGTAACTGGCCAAACGGAGGTCAAGGCAGAAATTCACCACTATTACACTGAACTTTACTGCAACACCCCACCCAATACCCAAAAAATAAAAACCTTTTTACACTCTGCCAGAATACAGAGGGCACCGCCGGACTATTGTCTACTAAACCTGATATTGCAGGAGGATCTCTGGAATACAGTCTGCGGTGCACCACGTAATAAATGCCCAGGCCCTGATGGGATACCCTACGAATTTTACAAAACATACTTAAACAGATCGCCCCCCTCCTCCTAGCATCTATGAACCAGTGCTTGCTGGAGACACGTCTCCTCCCAGGAGGCCAGGACTCCTATGTCATTACCCTATTCAAAAATGGCGACAGACTGGACCTGGCCAACTGGCGCCTGATAGCACTCTCCAATACTGACAATAAACTACTCACAAAAATTCTAGCCATCATACTGGGAGCACTAGCCTCAAAAAGCCCTATCACCCAACCAATTTGGTTTTACACCAGGGCGCTCCATCTGGTCTAACATACACTCCATCGCCAATGTATGCCAATCCAAAGCAACGGGTGCCCTGGTATACTTGACCAGGAGAAAGCGTATAACCGCGTTAGCTGGCCATGCCTAAAAGAATGCCTACATGCTTTCAACCTCCCACCCAGGTTCATCAACTGGGCAATGCTCCTCACAGAATCCGCTTCAATGGCGGTATGTGGCCCAGGTTTCCTGACTGACAGTATCACCCCATGCAGAGGGCTCAAGCAAGGGGACCCCCTCAGCCTGCTACTGTACAACTTCAGCTTTGACCCACTTCTCCGCGTTGCTGACTCACGCCTCAGAGGCATATCTGCGCCAGGCCAGCCCCCTGTCAAGATACTAGACTTTGCATATGAATGTTTAACAGGTATAGCTGACAACAGCGATGCCCAACAGCTGGAGCGCACCCTTGAGAAATACTCCATGGTGAGCAGCACATCACTTAATAAATGGAAAACTGAAATTATCCTCCTTGGCAGGTACACCACCAACTGGACCACATCCCCCACCACACGCAACCCAAGACGCAAAAAGTCGCTCGCCCTAACCTTTGCATTACCCCCCACCACCCCTGTCCGCCACCTTGGGATATGGTTGGAAACAGGTGGGTATGCAAGCGAGATGATTGAAAATAACCTGCTACAACGGATATCCAACAGAATCGCCTCGCTCAAGGGTGGATCCCCCAGGTTAATGGGGCGAGTGGCAGTTGCCAACTCGCTCATCCTCCCAATGCTGTGGTTCCCAGAACATGTGATCCCATTCTCCCCCACCTTTATACTGTTGATCCGTGCGCTCATCTAGGGTTGGCTATGGCCTGGATCCCACCCACCAGTCCAGGTTGAGATTCTTTATGGCCCACGCTCCAGCGGGGGCATGGCCTAATAGATTTTGAGCACCACGCCAACCGCATCCTGGGCACCTGGATAGGGGAAGTGCTAACCCCAGACCCCCACAACAACACTGGTCCAGGGCAGCGAGGAACAACTTCGCGCAGGCACTCAAAATACCCAACCTGCACCATCCTTCCAGCTTTCTAACATACCCCATTAACCTCCCAAACACAATGGGCCCACATGGAACCCCACTCACTTTAAGCGCCTCCTCTGAACTATCCACTGCATGGGGTGGACTGTCACTACTACTGGTACAGTGCAGGGAAGGGGACGACCCAGACCCCACTTTGCGTTACAAAAGCCAGAAGACCACCCCCACAGAGATATACTCACATCGACCCCATCCATTTCCAGAGTTGACTACTTAGATGCTTTGGATATCCCCTACGACCTATCCACACAAAAGGCAATATGGAGGATGACGCACCACCCACTCCTACAGCCGAGGGTAAGAGCCAACGCCTGGCGCTGTCTGAGAAGAGCCTTCAGAACGGCGGACCACTCCCACTCACTCCATGCAACCTGTGCAGTATGAAGAGGAGAGGGCTCCCTATACCACCGCCTAGAAACCTGCCCCCCCATCCAAAGCCATATGGTGAGAAATCGCACGCCTGTTCAAGATCCAAGATGGCCAGGAGTTCTCTATCTCAAAGAGCCTCCTCACAATCTGACCTTTGTCCTCAATCCCATCCACCCTGCACACCCTATTGATACCCATTGCAATGTGGATGATCCACACTATTGCCTTGGATGCGTTCAAGGGAACAGTCCCTATCACCCATGAGGTTGTCAATAGGTTACACATCCATTTGATGGAGAATTTACAAGCCTGGCTCTATGGGCATATGAGACCAAGACAGCAGAGACTCATAAATTCATGGTTCCCGCTCTGGTTCCTTCACATGGACCCCTTCCTCCACACCTGCTCTATATTGGAGGCAACCCCCTGGAATAGAGCACCACTCCCCCACACCTGGCAGTCCCAGCAAGCAACAGGGGTAACCTGTGTACCCCGGGGTGCCCAATCATATCTAGTCATCGTTTTTCTTTCCCCCCACCATTTCCACACACATATCGGTAATGCCCATCCCCTGGTCAGCTTGCCTCAATTAACTAAAATAAAAGAAAAATTATTATGTGAAAAAATTTAAAATATATATGTTCAGATGGTATTTGGTTTATTTCTATGACTAAGCAGTTAGTTTTTGGTTGTATTAATAGTCTTAATGGTTTTGCCAAGCAGTTGGTAGTTTTAGGTTGATTTAATAGCTTTAATCAGCTTTGGGTAAATGATAAGTAGTTTTTGGCTGATTTGTTAGGTTTGATTACTCCTAAACTTATCAATGGCCATCTACTAATCTTAAAACTAGTAAAATAAATAAATCTTATTGTATTAAATCAAATAAACAAATTAATTTACTTTTAATCAACCTATAAATAATTATATAAAATAGCTAATAAAATTATAATTCTAAGATAATTATTAAAAACAACTGATTGTCAATAATTTAGTGAAAATGGGATCTTAGCCTCATGTTATAACATGGTTGGGTTAAAGGTTCAAAAAAATATATACTCAAGCAACGGTGGATAAATTATTTATCCTTCTTTTTTTACTTATTCAGTAACTAATAGTAGATTAATAATTGCAGGTGAAGATTCATATAACTACTAGCATGTATGTATGTATGTATGTATGTATGTATGTATGTATGTATGTATGTATGTATGTATGTATGTATGTATGTATGTATGTATGTATGTATGTATGTATGTATGTATGTATGTATGTATGTATGTATGTATGTATGTATGTATGTATGTATGTATGTATGTATGTATGTATGTATGTATGTATGTATGTATGTATGTATGTATGTATGTATGTATGTATGTATGTATGTATGTATGTATGTATGTATGTATGTATGTATGTATGTATGTATGTATGTATGTATGTATGTATGTATGTATGTATGTATGTATGTATGTATGTATGTATGTATGTATATGTATGTATGTATGTATGTATGTATGTATGTATGTATGTATGTATGTATGTATGTATGTATGTATGTATGTATGTATGTATGTATGTATGTATGTATGTATGTATGTATGTATGTATGTATGTATGTATGTATGTATGTATGTATGTATGTATGTATGTATGTATGTATGTATGTATGTATGTATGTATGTATGTATGTATGTATGTATGTATGTATGTATGTATGTATGTATGTATGTATGTATGTATGTATGTATGTATGTATGTATGTATGTATGTATGTATGTATGTATGTATGTATGTATGTATGTATGTATGTATGTATGTATGTATGTATGTATGTATGTATGTATGTATGTATGTATGTATGTATGTATGTATGTATGTATGTATGTATGTATGTATGTATGTATGTATGTATGTATGTATGTATGTATGTATGTATGTATGTATGTATGTATGTATGTATGTATGTATGTATGTAATCTGTAAGTCTGGAGACTCAAGCTCTTGGATTGGACTGGTACAAGTCTCTTTATAGAAATTAGAAGGGACCTAATGCTCCTGTGGGGCCCTTAGCCAAACTGGGGGACTTGGCCCATGTTGTTGATAAACATTGGGTAACAGTGTTGGCCCCTAAGAATTCCTCCATAGCAACCCTGTAGTTGTTTCTTCCCTTGTTGACAAAATAATGGAGATTTGTAGGGAGGTAATACAGGCCAGAGGCCAATAGCAGCACTTCCACGATCCCCTGTCCCTACCCCGCCATCCCTCACTTCCTTGGAATTGGAAAAGTTTACCTCAAAACTCAGGAAATGGTTCCTGAGTCAGGAAGACAAGTCCATAACATGAAACCCAAAATTCTGATTTTAAGATGTCAATCCAGGTCAGAATTTTGTTCTCAAAAAATTTTAAAAAGGTTAATATTTGAATAATTTTTAAAAATTAAATCCTTTAAAATAAAAATTCGCTGCCCCTCTGGCCTGAGCAAATCCGCTAAAGTTTGGATCTGGGAGGGCCCCTCCATCACGGATCCCTGAATTATATTGCCAAAGTTTCTATGGACTAGTGCGTAAGCTAACTAAAACTCTCTAAGCCCAGGATGTTTAACCGCAAGCACATAGGCCTCTCCTACCTAGGACACCCCTTGACCCCCTTTCCCTACTAACTATCATTTAGGACATCTGCCTCTGAAATGGGCAGTTGTCAGTTCATTTACTCCCCTAAGTTTAATAAAACTGATTATTTTCAGAAATACCAATTCCACAGATTCCACCTTTTTTCCAAGATTTTATTTATTCTAAATCCAACAAAAGCGCCAGGATTTGGTTCTTGGTCCAGTGGTCGTTGAGTGGGCCCTCCTATCTCTTGATCTAGCAACAAACCAAACAGTGATTGTGATGATCAAATGATACACCATGGGCGCTAAATGCCAATCCGCCACTTCTGAAGTGTCTTCAGATTTACTGAAGTTGCTGCAATGACCTGCCTCTCCTTTGACTCACGGTAGAAAAACTACAGGTCTGCTGCCCAATGCTCAAGGTATTCAAAGAATTTGGATTAATTTACCCTGACAATCCACCAGAAAATTGGTAGAATATGGTCAAAACGAGGACTTCTCCTTTACAACCTTGATTCTCCATCTGGGGCTTAAGGAATGGTCATCCTCACAGCTGCAAGGCAGAAACCAGGTGCAGAATTATCTGGTCCATATCGCTATGGGCCAATCTGGTCAATTCGTTTTATTAAAAATGATCCGCCGCCCAGATGACATTTCCAATCCTTTGAACCATTATAAATACCTTAACAGGCACACAACAAAGCCAAAGGCACCCTACATTTGTAATTAGTCAATTTAATTTGATTTGACTGTTAACCTAATTAGCATTTTCTCAACTCTAAAATTTTCAATAATTTTCAGTATTATTCTTATGACAAAACTGAGCCAGAAAATTTGGGAACTGAGCCCAAAGATTTACCAACTGTCAACCCAGGAGGATTGGTCATCCCACTTGCCTCTCCCACCCTTGGCAGATGCCCCTGAAAGACCCTTTGGTTGCCCACCATTGCAGCCATTTAGTTTTTCATGAGGGCCTTTGGTATGGTTTTAAATTTCTATTTTCCTCACAAAAATCATAGGGAATCCCTCCTAAAAGTAATCAGAAATGTTATGAAACTGCCATTCTGGTCTTTCCACTGGGCTGTTACACGCCAAGATTGGTGCCCAGTCTTACTTTAATCAGCAGATTCCATGACATAATAAACTGACTTATAACTTAATCACTTTCCGCCCTCCTCATGGGATCAGGTGAGGAAGTTGCTTACTTAATTACAATGAGTTTGCATTTCCCATGTGACTTGGTTTTCTCTTGCTGGCCAATCATTTCTTTCTGCAGAGCATGTAAACAGTTTCTCTGTCCCAAAATAATGTCCACACAGAACCAGGGAATCATGCTGAACCTTCAGCAGGTTTGGTGACAATGGAGAATCCTTTAGTTCCATCCCCTGAAGTAGAACAGGTGCTAGATGCTCGGCAGAGCTTCATATGCGCTTTGCAGCTGTGGAAACTCAAAATCTCATTCTCACTGATGCACAGAGCAGTTTGGCTCTTAGATGCCCTAGAAGGAGAGGCACGCCACTGGGTCAGAGGAGTATTACAGGATGCAAACAAAATGGAGAAATACACTCCCTTAATGAGTCTAGTATCTGATGCAGTACAAGCACCTGAAACTAGAGCACCCGCCTCTATCAACACTTCACCCTCCATCAGAGGGTCCCTGATTTGCCTTTACTGGTAGAAGCCATCTTAGCATTAGTACCTTCACTAGGGATCCCTACAAACATTTCAGTGTCAACTTTTAGAGCAGCCTAGAGAACACTTTAGCCAACATTTTCGCATGGGATCCTCTTCCAGTGTCTATGGAGGCTGCATTTTCCTTAGCATATTCAGTGTTGGAAAACCTCTTTCACATAAGTATACCATCAGCGGAAGTGATGTCATCTCCTCACAGCAAATCCCCACCCAGATAGTTAATTTTAGTCAAAAAGGCCTACTCCTACCTCTTCATGGAACAAGGGTCCAGGGAAGCGCTCTTTTGGGGTTACAGTGGTATCTCAATACCTGCAGGTTAATTTGATGAGTAACAAATCACCATTTGGGAATCCCTTTCTCTTTTCCGCTGAGGAGGATTTGACTGTGACATTGGACCCAAGAAACCAACTCTAACACCCAACCAAATGGCCCAGATGGAAGTTCATGTAGCACCTTATCATGAATCTGATTACCATACCACAGATCCAAGTCCTTCTCCTACCAATTTAGCTCCACCCACTGTACAGGACCATGAAAGTTCCTCCGACACAATAGAGATAAACAAGGGTAAAGTGGTAGAATTTACAAATCCCATATTGCCTGGGGATCAGGAGAACCTTACAGTGGAATACCATGAGGAGAATAATAATAGTTCATTGATTAACAAGGGGCCACTTCTCATCATGGGGACATCCCCACTTTCCGCTTCTCTCTCCATGATTAATAAAGAGGACCAAGCTTATTTTCTGATTCTCATTACCTATAAAGTAGGAGTACAGGAGGTCACAGTACAAGCACTCCTTGTACTGGAGCATCTGGCAAGTCATAGTAGAAGAGTGTGCTGTTGAGAAATTGATATGACTGGACAGTCAGTAACATATCCGCCAGGACATATTTTTTAGTCAAGGTAAGCATCAAGATTTGAGCAGTATATTATGTCAATTTGAAGCAATTCAATCAAAGAAATAATAGTTCAGCGAATTTAGGGAATTCTTCCAAAGCCTTGATGATAGAACAAAACCCCTAAAATTGTAGTGGATAGAGAATTACTAAGCAGAAGGGTTAAAATGACTAGGAATACCAAGGATTAGGAGTTGAGGGTAATAATGAGCATAGGAAATCTTTTGAAAAGTGAGAGAGTAAGTAAGGGTTTAACAAAATTATTCCGTTTACATATATATATCAAATAAACTGGTTCTGGTGGGGCGATAGCTCCTTATCATTAATGCTTTATTGTTTTTTATTAAGGATCAGCAATCATCATATCACTTGTCCGTTGATCAGTGGGTTTTAACCTGTGCAACCAGCTCGGCGGATTCAACCTATACCGCCAAAAGTTAACAGTGGTACTCACTACAGCGGGCACATTGATCAACATCTTAAAAAGCTCCATATTCGCCAAGCAATGGCGCAACTGGTTCCCATTGATGGATACTGCCTTAGTTTAATAAGTTATCTCAATACGCTGATCTGAAACGTGCCTTGAATACACTACTCCAAGCTCAAAAAATTTTTATGAGAGAAAGGTATATTGAATAAGCTCAATAAAGACTTTTCACCTGATGCACCTGTTGAATTGTCAAGCCAGCCAACTTGTCGACCACTTGGATGAAACTACAGAGTAGCTAAACTGTGCAGAGCGTAAACTAGATAGTGTCACTAGAGAGTTAGGGATCTGCATTTACAATATGCCCCATTTAACTGTGACAGATACATACCTGTATTCTTTAAGTGGTTTAAATGTGTGGTAGAAGGGCTTCCGATTGGCAGAAGTAAGCTGTTGTTATCTGCTCTGGATGTTGAGAGCGCCAACCATGTCAAATGTTGCATTAAGAGTAGTACTGTAATGTATCAAGAGGTGAAGGAGGCTTTGATCCACCTGTTTGGAGGTTTGGCAAAAATGTTTCAGCGTAAGGCAGAGTTTTTGAAAATATTTTCAAAAGAACAAGTCCAGGGTGGATTTGATGAGCGGTTTTTGGCCAAGACTCATATGTTGGTAGGAGCAAATATTTTACTAATGAGGAGGTGGCATAGTGATGATGGTTGCTCTTACTCCAATCGAGAACTATATAATGCTATACCTTACTTCTTTAAAATGATAAGAGTTATTAAAATTTTTCAGTTATTTAACCCATCTATCTGTCACTTTTAGTGTTCTCAATGTGGAATTAAAAGCCCCTGCATTTTCTACCAAATTTTCATTGGAAAATGGCCAACAACATCTTGGTTATAATCTGTTGGGTTATACTCATCCACTTTATTCTCTGGCGATTCCTTTCCATCCCCATTATACTTGTGGGTATCCAGCTGTTTGTTTTGCTCACCGGTGCTATATGCCACTGGATTTTACAACTGAGTTTATCAATTAAGCTAAAAACACTATTAAATAAAAAGCTAGGTTATTTAAGATTTTATTAGTGTGATTGCATGCAAAAAATGAGCCCTCTAAATATCTGACCACTCAATATCCAAACTGTATTGAGGGTTGTAGGGTATTCAATGATAAATTTGGAACGGCTTGTTACCATCCAAATAATAAATTGTGCAGATTTTCCCTATCTAAACTCAGAAGACTTGAGTTACTTTGGTGAAATGACAGATGGGAAGGTATTTTGGGGAAGAATGTACCAATGTGGTAATGATTTGATATATTTCAACCAATCACCATTTGATACAATAATTTCACCTTGGGGGACCTCCGCCATGCCTATAGAAGGTGTGGCCCCCGCTTAGGTGTTATATGGGAACTAGATTTGGAAGAGGGGAAACCATTCGATGGATGTCCCAGAATATTACGCATGATCAGATAATTCAATTATTTGCTTTCAAGTTATTTACCTGCATAGTATTTGAAATCATGTCACCACAATTTGTTGAGTTCAAAAAAATTGGCTGGGGTCTTTTGGCTGACATAAGCGTTAATATCACTTAAATCCTTTGTATTGTTATCAGAAACTTGCAAATGGCTGACATTTCCCCTTTTCAGCTGATTCTGACCCAAAACATTCTTATTTTGCAGCTGGGAGGGAAAATGTCCGACATCACCTCCCTTAACAATGTTGGGGGAAGAATAGGGCCAAAGGAAATGGCCATGTACCTAATTAATGGTAATTCATGTGGCTAAGTATTTGATATAGTACTCATTTCCTCTCATTTAAGTGATAGTAAATGACCCTCCCAAATCGATCATAGCTTGCCGCTTCTAGGAGTGATGAAATATAGTAATATAAGACCATATCAGATACTTGAAATGAATGCAGGGGATCCTGAAGCTCATTGGCAGCCTGGCCTTTTTAAGTGACCGTTTTAGCTAGGTTCTTCATAGCCTCAGATTGAAGCTTATTGATATGGTGAGCTAATCTTCTCATGGCCTTTTCAGGTTCCTTACCACTAGAGAAGACATCCTTAGCTAAGAGGGCAGGTATTCTGGGTTCCCGCCCATACAAGACATGGAATTGAGATATTTCTAAAATCTGGTGATAGCTAATCTGGTAGCTATAAGAGCATGGGTAGGTATTGATCCCAGTGAAGAGGATCAGAGGAGGCCAATTTTCATAGAATGGAAACCAAGGTCCAATTTTCTCTTTCCACGGTCCCATTGGTAGAGGATTATATGTGCCAAAAGTTGTTGGGCCCTCATGGAAGTGGCCATGATTTTGACTACTCTGGCAGTGAAGTTCTTACAATTATTGCAGAGTATTACTTGGGGACACCCATGTCAAGTGAATAAGTTTTGTTGTAAGAAGGTGGCTGTGACCTTGGCCATTCGGGCAGGTATAGCCATGTCTTCCACCCACTTAGTGAAGTGGTCAATGCCTACTAGAATGTAGAGATTACACTGAAGGTCAGGGTTAGAGGTCCTACCACGTATAATTGATGATGTGAAAAGGTTGTTGAGGGGTATTGGGTTGATATTGTTATCTTGTCTTGAAACTAGATTGCTTCTTACACATGAGGCAGGCATCCAAGACTTCATAATAGATTTCATGATACCTTCCCAATAGTACCATTCATTGATCCAATCATACGTCTTCCCTACTCCACCATGCTTAAGGTGGAGTGAGCTTCCGAGATCACTGGTACTTGCTCTGAAGGTCGCCAATAGGGCAACCATTTTACTTTTATCTGCTTATATAACTTTCCACTTTCCACTTTAGTGTTGCGGGAATGTCATGCAAGCATTTTCTGGATGGGGTCATCCTCATCGTCCCATGGCTTTAGGGGTCATAAGGAGATCATGTAATCTCTCCGCTTCACTGTTGTCCAGAAGAAGGATAGACAGCTGAGTCAAACCATCCACATTCATATGATGCATCCCTACTTGGTGCTTGATTTTCATTTCATAATGTTAAAATTTAAGTGCCTAATGGGCGAAACATTCGGTGAGGTCCTTCATGTTTTGTAGCCATTTTTAGGGTGGTCAGTAACCCTATTGAAGGTAGTACCATATATGAAAGGGTGGTAATGTTTAACAAAAAGTAAAACTGAAAGGCACTCCTCTTCAGTGACACTGTATTTACATTCAGCTTTTGATAACATTTTGCTGAAATAGGAGACTGGTTGATCTGCGCCGTTATTGTCCAATTGGGCCAGGATGGCTCCAAAGGCATAGTCTGCGGCATTGGTAAAAAATATGAAGGGTTTCCCAAAGTTGAGGTGGCGTAGGATAGGGCGTTGCTGAAGCAAATTTTTTAGTGTTTCATATGCGGCTGCTTGCTCTGGACCCCAATAAAAAAGGGTGTTTTTGCCAATAGTCAGACTAGAGGCTCACTGAGCTGGGCGAACTTTGGAATAAATTGATTGTATTACCCCATCTTATCCAGAAATACCAGAATATCCCAGAGGTTCTTAGGAGCAGGCATTTTAGAGATAGCTTCGACTTTACTTGTAAAAGCTGAAGTCTTCTTGGGAGATAGCATATCTGAGGAAATCAAGCTTTTTTGGAAGAAGGTGCATTTTGATGGTTTCAATTTTGAGGTTAGAAGCCTGTAGGCTTTTAAATGCTTCTTTTAGATGAGCGAGCTGATCTGTGTGTGTTGCAGAAAAAACGGTGATGTCATCAAGATAGATAATCACATAGCTTAGCTTGAAGTCCCGCATTTTGTGATCCATTGAATGTTGGAAGGTTGCCGGTGCATTGCACAGCCCTTGGGATAGGCAGGTAGGCTGAAATAAGCCTTCACTACAGGTGAGAGCAACTTAGTCCTGATCTCGAAGAGAAAGGTTCATTTGCCAATGCCCGCTGGCCAAATACATGGCTGAGAAGAATTTTGAGCCGGAGAGTTGTGCAAGGGCATCAGCTATGATGGTATAGGGGATAGCTGTCTTTTTAGTGAGGTTGTTTAGTTTATGGTAGTCCATAACTACCTGATGACACACATCCTTCTTTTTGATCAGCATTAGAGGTGGCGCCCAAGAGCTTTGGTATTGTACTATTATCCAGTGTCTAATACCTGCTTGAGCTCAACCCTCATTTGTTGTTCTTCAACCTTAGATTTATGGTAATGTTTAGATTGAATAGGTTGTGCATCACCAAAATTAATGGAGTGGCTCCATCCTTTCATATGCTCATAATCCATCTCGTTTTGAAAGAAAATATCGCAAATTTATCCAATAGAGAATGAAATTGTTTAAGCACACCCATGTTTAGATCATCAGAGATTTGGACGTTAGGCAGAGTAAACACTATCTGGTCAGTAGGTAACCTCATATTCAGCATTGACCCAATAAAGTGGACACTCTTAATCTCATCAAGGAGAATGAGTAGACCTTATCTAGTACTAAAAAAAAGAGAATGAGTAGACCTTTTCCTATCAGTTAATGTTTTTTGACAATGATGGGTTGATTGTTAAGGATTCACAATAGGATAATAATGGGTTGATGATACGTGGGATCTAGTATACCTGGCAATACCCGAGGTTCCAAAGCGCTTACTCCATCAATGCTAGCTATGTATAACAGACAGGCTCAGGGGATCTGTATTGTAATATTGGTAGCGACCACCCGTTGTTCCCCAGCCTTGATAACTGTTTCCTCTGCATCATAAAATAGAATGCCCTCTGAAGCATCCACTGAATTTGCCAACATTTTGAGATGCAGACAGAAGTTGTATAGAATAAAGTTAAAGCAGCGGAAGGAAATCACCTAAGTAGGAATATTCTTTTTTATTAGATTCTTCAATGTTAAAGAGTAGAGGAACTTCATAACTGAGTAGGGAGAGATAAATTTGTTTCATATTGATTATACCATCATACTCAAAAATAAACTGTGTGCCAATAAGCATGTCATAAGCATTATTGTCCAAAGCCACATCGGGAGCTTCCAGGATGAACTTCCCAATCCGAATAGGCAAATATTTGTAGGCTCCATTAGCGTGGGTATTGTTAGGACACGCTATTCTAAATTCCTTTGTACACTCAAGATCAGGAGCTAGCTTAATCTTCTTGAGCAGTTTGGATGAGAGAACATTCACATGAGATCCAGTGTCCAAGATAGCTCTAGCCCATACTTTTTGAATAACTCCTCTACCTTAGTTATAGTCCCTCTAAAGTTAGGTGGAAGAGTTAACACTTCCTTAAAACGGAGAGTAGAGGCAAGTTTCTTATCTGTTTTGGTATAGTTTTATTAATGGAGTGTAGGGTGTGAACATGATGAATGGGTCGGATCAGAGAAGCAATAATATGGTCAGCATCGCTAGCAGTATCAATAACCTCAGGGCATCCCAGCACTTGATTAAGGTAGGTTTCTTGAGAGATCAGGACTTTATCTTATCCTTCATGGTTTAGCCTATCAGTATACCTACTTCAACAGGGGCTCCCAGGACATAATAACAAAAGTCCTAATAACCCCCTTCAGACTCATTATCTAAAGGGTTGTCCATACACAATTGGTGGATATAAGAAGAGCTGTTAAAGGTTGAGGCCATAACTTTAGTAGCTGGGGGGCATCTGCAGCGATTATGATTAGAGGATCAGGCGATTTAACTTGAGAAACCTTGTCCATGAGCTCATGGTTATTATGAGTGACTGTAATCGGTGGGAGAGTTTTGGTCGTCCTCACAGCTACAGGGTTGGATTTTAGTTGGCTGAAGATGATATCCTCATTGAGGGAGCAGCTTTAACTACGCCAGCTTTGGGTTGATCAGTGGCTAGGAGTCGTGAGGAAACAAGTGGTTGAGCGTTAGCAATCTGTTCCTCAAACCCATTTTTATGGGGTGAAAGTCATCTGAGAAAGGGGTTTAGGCTTGTGAACCATTTGGAGAATGGTTTTGAAGGCTCAAGCTGAGCTTTGTAGCAAGGAGGGGGCAGGAAGTGCTGCCCCATTGACGAAGATAAACTCTTATTTACTAGCCTGAGAACCTCAGGTTGTCTGGGCGAAGGAAGATAGGTTTGAGCCTCACAGCAGGTACTGGTCTCTAGGTAGTAACCAACACAGGTGGGGGCATAGGGATCATCTTGGATTCCATTTGTGGCGATATGTTTGAGTAATCCTCAATAGTGAAGATTTGAGGATCTGAACCAACTCCTGAAGTAGACTCATCGTTGTAGATATCTGCAACCTCTAGCAGCACCTCTCTGATATCACAGATTGTACGGATGTGGCGTTTAATGGAGATAAGATGCCGTGCAATGGAAGAATAAGAAGCTATACTAGTTAGAATGGCAGAAAGGGCATCATTGAGAGGTAGCATTTTTACAAGTATTAGAGGCTGAGCTTCACCATAAAATCGATTAGCAAAGGTGGTAAGCGATTAAGCGCTTTCAGACTGAGGCACATAAAGGCCTGTTTTTTCCTCCTGAAGCTTTTCATTGAACCAAATTTAGCAGTCAGCGCATCCTTAAACTCTGCTCATGTTTTCAGAGTGTCCATATGTGGTACCATTGCCTCTTGAGCCATGTGATTTAGGTGAGGTAGAATTTGCTTGACTTTTTGTTGGTCAGTCGCGCCTTTCATGGCTGATTCATAGAAATATATAAAGGAATTAATACTATCCTCGCTAGGGGTAACTTATCTTTAAAGGGGGTTTTAAAGGGGCGCTTTTCGAGTTCTTTGAGATGAGATAGAGCGCTGGCAAGTTGCTTCTCCAGGGCAACTACTCTTAGTTCAGTTGGAAGAGGAAGAGTTTGAGGGTTACTCAAATTACAAGCCTCCATTTTTAGTTGATTTTTTGTAGCGTACAGGTAAAAGCCCCTGTAGTGAGCACCACTTTGTGGAAATTCAACTTTTTGTTTTGCTCGCTGGTGCTATACACCGCTGAAGTTTACAATTGAGTTATTAAATAAAGCTAAAAATACTAATAAATAAAAAAGTTATGTTTTTTAAGATTTTATTAGTGTGATTGCACGGTAAAAAATGAGCCCTCTTGATATCTGACCGCTTAGTAATTAACCTGTATTGAGGGTTGTAGGGGTATTCAATGATAAATTTGGAATGTCTTGTTACCATCTAAATAAGGAAATATGCTGATACACCCTATCAAAGCTCGGAAATCTTGAGTTACTTTGGCAAAATGACATATGGGAAGGTATTTTGGGGCAGAATGTACCCATATGGTAATGATTTGATATATTTCAAACAATCACCATTTGATACAATAATTTCACCTTGGGGGACCTCCGCCATGCCTATAAAAGGTGTGGCCCCCGCTTAGGTGTTATACTGGAACTAGATTTGGAAGAGGGTTAAGATTCAATGGATGTCCCAGAATATGCCGAATGATCAGATAATTCAATTATTTGTTTTCAAGTTATTTACCTGCATAGTATTTGAAATCATGTTACCCCAATTTGCGGGGTTTAAAAAATTGGACAGGACCTTTTAGTTTACATAATCGTTAATATCATTTAAATTCTTTGTATTATTATCAAAATCTTGCAAATGGCTGACATTTCCCCTTTTCAGCTGATTCCAACCCAAAACTTACTTATTTTGCATCTAGGAGGACAAATGTATGACAATCCTCAACCAGCTCATCCTTGGCCCAATTTCAATCCATCATTTAGTTTTTGACCCAAAGCTTTGAGTAGGATACAGAGACAAAAGCCATTATGAATTTTTGTTTCTCATGCAGCCAAAGAGGCCATTATGCGGCTAACTGTCTGGGCATACTGATTGTCCATGCAGTACCAGCTGCCCCAACTAAACATTAAAAAGGTCAAGTGGAGTAGAGATTGGATGCTCTACTTCCTTTAATCCATTTTTATTTGTTCCTGATGAATCCCCTGAGTCACTTTGTGTCAATCCTGGTACTCGACCTGATGATTCATTATATAAGCAAATCCCCTATAATATCTTGGCCTTAAACCGAGGGATAGACCCCAATAGCTCAGACTTGGAGTTCCTCAAAGATATGAAAAAACTGTACTCCTGGCAAATCTTGAGTGGAATGGTACAGTCAAGTCTAGACTCTCAACAAATGTCACAACCCTAGAGGGGTGAACGTGCAAATTCCATTAGAGAAAATTGCCCAGGAGTATCCTCATATTTGCGCTGATATTATCACTTTTCTGGACAAACAAAACCCTTGGATGTTCATGTAATATACACCAACAGTTTCTCTAATTCAGAGTGTACATACTGTGATATTTTTGTTCAAAATAAATAAACATGAGTGATTATAGAAACTGGCGCTCCCATCAATATTACATTCACCAATCTTGTGGATAAGCTTTCGCTGAAGCTTGATGTGGAACACCAAGTAGTGTATGGGACCATGGGGGCACAGAGCACTGTGTCAGAGGGCGCTTATAGCGCGTTACCTCTGAGGTTTAGCTCAGTCGTTGCTCCACTCCAATGGTGGTTCTGCCTAATAATTATTATGACATGTTGACTGGGTCCTCATTCATGCGGTGATTTGAAGCAGTGATTGATACGATGAAGGGATTATTCAATATTCTGGTACAACGGATCCCCATCTATTTTATCTCTAATGGAGTTTCAGAAGACCAAATCCGGTCCAATCAAATTAATCTGCATATGGCAAAGATGTGATTCCTGTACAATATTGGTGGATAAAGTGGAGTACCTGAGCTCTTCCTAACCAGATTTATTATTACAATGGTATTCTGGCATGGGCTGCAAGTGCTTTAAGCATACCTTCCGGGCATCAGGTTATTATAGGGAAGGAGCTCAAAATAGACATCCCAGAAGGACTATATGGGGAAATTATGGGGCCATACCAGCATCTTCAGCTAGAACCTCATGTGGCTCCTGGTCTCCTGTTACCAGGGCAGGGAGAAGTAAAGGGGTTATAGCGAACCTGCAGATGGAGTCTATGAAGAGTTTAAAGGCACCAAGTGGTGGCTTATCTGCATCTGGTTACTATTGATGAGATCTACCGTATACATGGCTGGTTCTTGGGAAGACCTCAGGCTACCTTTTTAAACCTCATCCAGAATAATGATTGTGGTTCCGCAAGAGTCTTTAACTTGCCTGTCCAAGGACCAGAAGGATAGGGTGTTGAATCTGTTTGAAAAAAACTGAGACATTTTTGCATTTGAAAACCACAATTTGGAATGGGCACGCAAAATTGTGCTTCAGTTGGACACAGGAGATCACCCTCCTATTTGGTTATGTCCTATTCATCACTCAAAGGCAGCGAAAGAAGTTGTATCTGAAGAGATAGATAAATTGTTTGAACATGGAATGCTAGAGACGTCAAAGAGTCCCTGTGTGTCACCGGTGCTAATCACCAAGAAAAAGAATGGCACCAACCAAGTCTTAATCGACTACTGGAAGCTTAACAGTATCACAAAGAAAGTCTCAAACCTGCTTCCACAAATCATCAATGTTTTATATTGGCTAAGCGGTGCCATCTACTTCACCATTATGGACTTGATATTGGGGAACTGGAAAATTGATTTGCCAGCAGTGGAACAAAAAGCCATAATCACCTTAAAGGGGTTGTTACAGCCTACACGTATGCCACAGGGTTTTTGCAACACACCGGCTAAGTTCCAATGGGCTATGGTCACTATCTTAGGTGACCTGAAGCTGTCTTGCATTCTAGTCTACCTTGACAACATCAATGTATTCTTACAGACATTCACAAAACATCTTGATCACCTAGAACAAGTGTTCCACCAACTGGCTGAAGCCAGAATAAAAATTAAGCCTCAAAAAACCATTTTTGAGGAGCAATTAAAATACCTTGGGTTTGTGATAGACTCAAAAGGGCTTAGTCCTCAGCCAGCAAAGGTGGAAGCTATATGTAAGATGACTCTACCAGATAATAAGCGAGATATCCAAGTGTTTTTGAGTATGATCAGTTACTACCAGCTTTTCATTTCCAACTTCATCTGTATTGGGGTTCCGCTCTTTGAGTTATAGAAAGATGCCACCTTTAACTTTACTAACAGTTGTCAAAACACTTTTGATGCCTTACAAACTGCGTTGGCTAGTGCGCCCATTTTGCAATACCCTAATTTTGAGAATGATTTTTTGTGAAAATGAATGTATCTCTTTTTGATGTCTGGGTGATATTATCCCAAAAAGATAATGACGGTGTGGAGCATCCCATCACATATTGTAGCCAAAAATTTGCATTCCCTGAACAAAATTAAACTGTGACCAAGTGGAAGGCTTTGCAGTAATATATGCATATAACAGTTCCAGGTCTACCTCCATGGGGTTAAATATAAAGTGGTCACAGATCATGCATCCTTTCAGTTGCTTCAGAATCTGTGGCAACCTGAAGGGTGGCTTGCGTGATGGGCCCTGAAGCTCCAAGCGTACGACTTCAAGAATGTACACCTGCCAGGGGAAAAACACCATAGTGTGGACTGTCTCTCACTATTAATAATGGTCACCATTATGGCGGATTTGGCAGATAATTAGTATGAGAAGAAGATATATGACAAATACCATGATGAGCCGTCACATGATTAAAGTGCTAGATAGGCTTTGCCATGACAATTTTTTTGCGCAATAGGGAATTCTATAAGATAATTTGAGAATTGACGCTGAGCTTCCTGAAACCCTCCGCCAGGCCAGCGATTATCTTGGATGCACATAGGTTGGTAGGTCGTGAAGGGTTGCGGAAGACATTAGAGTTTTTGTGACCATGTTACTATTGGGAGAGCATGCACTAAAATGCGCTTGAGCTGATTGCTTGCTGTCACCAGTGTCAAGTGGAAAGACCTTTACACAGGAAAACTTTTATCAGCTGGTTAATCCCCTTTTGTGTGTCACACAGTTTCCCTTGATCTGGTTGGCCCTCTGCCATTGGGTGTGGATTGCTCCAAGTATATACTTGTAGCCATAGCTCACTTGACCAGGTGGGTGGAAGCAAGAGCGATAAGAAACTTAAGAGCTGTAACCGTCGCTAAGTTCTTTATGGATACGTCATAAATTAACATAGCTGTCTGAAGTTTATTCTCATAGACAATGGAACAAATTTACATTGCATGTCCTTCCTAAGTTGAATGAGTTGATGGTCATCCGTGGGGTCTTAACTACCCCATACCACCCTGAATCCAATGGGATGGTTAAATGGGTCAACGGCACCTTGGTGAACATTCTTTGTAAGCTTGTAAATGATTGTCCCCGCTGACTGGAGTACCCTTCTATCCACCACCATCTTTGCATACATTATTAGATATCATTTGTTAATGGTGAAAAGTCCCTTTTTAATTACTTTATTGAAGATATCCAGATTTTCCAGCCTTTCTTTATTCCTGTGTAAAGGATACCAGCAGAGTAGAGCCCTGGCACTATTTGACTACTTAATGGACATGCTCATTAAACTCCAAACTGAAGCATATTCAACTAGTTTAGCTAAAAAGATTCAGGATCAGGCAGCTGACCAATGTAGATGCTGCAGCCTCTCAAAGTTTGTGGTAGGAGATTTTGTCCTGTTACATGACCAGCATGGATTTGGAAGAAGGAACAAGCTTGTCAGTATATATATTTAACCGTTTGAGATAATTGATAAGACTGGTGTCAACGCATAAATTATTAAGGAAACTGTGGGTGGTCAGATTATCAACTGAGTCTACACAAAGTTCCTTTTGGCATACAAGCAATAGGAATGTTAATTCTCAGCGTTTGGGCTCGATTATGCCAAGTTTAGATTGCACAGGGTATGAGCCACTGAGCAACTAAATCGGATGATATGAGGATCGCCAACTTATAATAAAACTTAATAAAATATGTATGGAGCTATTGCCCCTTATTTTGACCTTTATTTTAATATAAATTGCCAACTTATCTGCGCGCTCCTCTTTTCTTGTAAAAACCTCCTCTTTTTAATCTTCCATCAGACTCTTTATACCTCAGTTCCCCAGCTATATGTATCCTCAGCTTGGTAATCTTCTATTCTACTTCTTTTTTTAAATTACTCCCATTTGTATCAAATCTTGGCATAAATCCTCTCAATTCGCTGAATGCCTCATTTTGATGCGCTTAAATTATCAGTACCAGTTTGATCCCAGCGGATACCATTTATTTCGCCATGTTATCTTAGGGTTTATTGTCCAGTTTATTGGAATCATGAAATTACCCCCCCCTTTGACTGGATGATAGGCTCTTACTGTTTGTATGCTCAAAGGAACTTCGTGTGGAACCAGTTGATAATCCGACCCCCAACAGCTTCCTTAATTGTGTAGACATCCATGCCAGTCTTCTTAATAATCTCAAATGGGACGACCCAAATGTCGGAGAGCTTATTTTTTTATCTGAATCCATGCTGATCGTGGAATAAAACATAATCCCCCACAGCAAACAACAGAAGACTTCTTTGGTGCTTCTGGTCAGCTGCCTAGTTGCGGATTTTCTTCACTAAACTGGTGGAGTAGGCTTCCATTTGCAACTTGATCAAAGTATCCATGAGTTCATTCAGATATTGCTGAGGATTCACCCCACCAGTGTCCTCTACACATGAATATAGCAAGGCAGGCAGAGCCAGATGTCAACCATATAGCAGTTGAAATGGACTCTTACCAGTGGCAGAATGATAGCTGATATTATAAGCGAACATAGCAGTAGGTAGAAGGGCACTCCATTCTGAGGACCGATTCATTATCAAATTTGTGGAGTATATTCACTAGGGTTCCATTGACTTGCTCCAGCATCCCATTTGATTCCAGATGATAGGGGGTGGTCAAACCCCCGCAAATTGCCATCAACTCGTTTAACTTTGGCAGAATATGCAAAGTGAAGTTGGTTCTATTGTCCGTCAGAATGAACTGCGGGCAGCCATGCCACTGTATAATGCACTCCATAATGAACTTGGTAGTGGTACCGCGCCCGAGTCACTAATAGCCCTAACTTCCACCCATCAGGTCAAATGATTGATAGTGACATTATATACTTGGATCAATTGGCACTAGTTGGCAGAGGTCCCACTATATCAACGGAAATGGTGTGCCATGCGAACTGGGGTTTCACTAGTTGGTAGATAGTTTTCTTGCGGAAAGGTTTTTATACTTGACACTGATGGCAGCAACTAACTGTTTCCAATACATCGTAATGCATGTTTTCCCAGAAGTATCAGGGTCACAAGAATTCTAGCGTCTTCCACAATCCTCCATGTCCAACATCCCAATGAGCATCTATAATTATTGAGGGTCTAGCCAAAGGCTTTGAAAAATTAAGTGACAAGACTCCAATTCATTTATATAGTTCTTCCCCTTGTATGAAGGTGTTTTCCCTGAGTCCATCTAACACCTTGATCACCTGTGGTGGCTCATCTTGGTATCTGTTTGCCACCATTTTTTTGTACATTATATCAGCTAGATCTGCCGTGATAGCAACTGTAGGCAATTGAGATAGACAATCCGCATTTTGATGTTTTGCTACTGGTTGATGCAAAATCTCGAAATCATATGCTTGCAGCTTCAACGCTCAACGTGCCAGCCATCCCTCTGGTTCACGAAGATTCTGTAGCCAGTGCAAGGAAGCGTGATCCATCACTACTTGAATTCTCACCCCATGCAGATATACCCGAAACTGTTTGTAAGCATAGATCACTGCTAAACACTCCCACTCAGTTATGGTGTAGTTTTGTTCGTGACAGTTCAAACTTTGACTACAGAATGCGACAGGATGTTCCACGCTGTCATCATCCTTCTGAGATAACACTGCCCCAATAGCAGAGAGGGATGCATCATTTTGTACTATGAACTGTTTGTCAAAGTTGAAATATTGCAAAATGTGTGCAAATGCTAATGCGGTGCGCAATACATTGAAAGCGTTCTGGCATTGTTCCATCCAATCAAAGGGAGTATTTTTCTATAATAACTCTAAAAGTGGGGCCCTGATGCAGCTGAAATTGGAAGTAAACTGTTGGAAGCACCCAACCATCCCCAGAAACACCTGAATGTCCAGTTTATTCCCTGGTGAGTTATCTTGCTTATTGCATCCACATTAGCCAGTTGTAGTTTAATCCCATTTGAATCCATGACAAACCTGAGGTATTCCAATTGCTCTTTAAAGAAATGACACTTTCGTGGCTTAATTTTGATATTTGCAGAAGCGAGGCGCTGAAACACTTGCTCAAAATGGGCCAGGTGCTCTGTAAACATCCATGAAAACAAATTGATGACATCAAGGTAAACGAGAACGCAGGACAGCTTTAAATCACCTAAAATTGTATCCATGGCACGCTGGAACGTAGCTAAAGCGTTACACAACCCTTGCGGCATGCGCGTCAGCTGGAACAACCCTCTCAAGGTGATGATCGCACATTTCTCCCATTCCACTAATGGCAATTCGATCTGCCAGTATCCTGAGATCAGATCCATGGCGAAAAAATAGTTCACCCCACCCAATCAGTCTAACGCATCATCAATCCGCAGAAGAGGGTAGGAATCCTTCTTTGTTATGTTATTGAGTTTACAATAGTCAATAACCACTCGATTTGTTCCATCCTTCTTCTTTATGATGAGCACAGGTGACGCCCACAGACTGTTTGACGGCTCTAGCATTCCTTGCTCAATAAGTTTATCTACTTCATCAGAGACAACCTCTTCTGCTGCTTTTTAACGTCTAATTGGTTGTGAACAAATGGGAGGGTGATCCCCCATATCTATCCAATGTACCACCCCTTGAGAGCACCCCAGGTCATGATATCATTAGAAAAAATATCCCTTTACTTTTCAAATAAGGCCATAGCCTTATCTTGTTGTTCTGCTGATAATCCCATGAGCGCTTCCCGTGGTACTACAGTCAGTACGCTGAATGAGGAGTGAGCTGGTAGTCCAAGATCTTCCCATGAGCCAAAGTCATGAATATGATGAACTTCCCTGATAGGGACAAATTGTAGGTAAGCCACCACTTGGTGCCGCCTGATTGTTATTGTCTCCTTCTGTAGGTTCGCGAGAAGCACCTTCACCTCCCCATTTCCAGGAAACAATAACCCTGGAGCCACGTTTGGTTCAAGCTGTGAGTGCTGATGAGGCGCCAGGATTTCTCCATAAAGCCCCTTAAGGACTTTGATTTTGAGCCCAGTCCCGATTATGCCCTGGTGTCCAGACAGTAAGCTGAAAGGGCGCATTGCTCAAGTGGGATTCCTTTATACTCAAATATCTGGTTGGGGAGGATCTTGGTCCACCGACTCAGTCACTGGTAGCAAACAGGGATTACTCCATCACTGTATGCTATATTGATCTAACTGGAATGGACTGGATCCGTTGGGATTCCACCAGAGGAAAAATATACTGGAATTTGTTGACCAGATATGGTAAGGGTTTCTTCCACCATATCTATTACAACGCCAAATTTCCTCAAAAAAACCACACTGATTAACATATTGTAGTGATTATTTGGCAAAACCATCGCTGGAGCAGACACCTGGACTGACCCAAATCATAGAGGCAATGCGCTATATGCTCCTTCCAACACAGTGCTGTGCGTTACCATGGTCCCATATACTACGTGATGGTCCACATCCGGCTTCAACATAAGTTTAGCCACCAACTGAGTGGAGACTATGTTCACATGTGCTCTTGTGCCTATGATAGCGCGGATTTTTATGTTTTGAACGAATATGTCACAATACGTACATTATGAGTAAGAAGAATCATTGGTGTGTATTACTTGTACATTCAAGGGATTTGTGTTACAAAAAAAAGTAGAAATGCCCTTGCTGACTTGAGGATACTCACTAGCGATTTTCTCCACTAGAATGATTATGGTAACCCATACTAAAGGAGTGAAGTTCAGTGAAGGATCCAGTTTACTAATGCCAGTCTGTTCCAGGATCTGCCACGCATATGGCTTCTGCACATCCTGGCGAAGCTCAGCATGATGGGGTAAGCCTTTACTCATGGAAGCGGAAGCAGGGGTATTCAATGAAAGCTGCTGGTATAGCACATCATCCGATTGAGGTTCAAATTTTCCCCAAAAAGTTGGTTGGGGATTGTTGGGGACAATTTAATTGGACTTAGTGGAGATATAGCATCCCATCTCTACTCCACTAAAGCTTTTCCCTGCTCAATTATCTTTGTTGGCATTGCGTACACATGTGGGTGGCTAGGGCAATTGGCTGTATAATACCCTCCTTGTCCGCACTGGAAGCAAGTGTTCATAAAAGGTGCGCGTATATAGTTAGGGGCGGAAGAACCAGGTTGAATATTGCCAGTAAGGTTCCAAGGTCGCAGATAAACTGGTGAAGCGTACCTGGGCCAGAAAGGGTCTATTGACTCATGTGAGAGACAAATATGTTCCAGAGGCTGATAACCCAGTCGCTGCGGCCTATATTCCGCCAGGGTTGGAGCGGGGGCAACGGCGATTTTCTGGGCTACATTGGGGGCGCTGTTCATGGCGGATAGCTGTCATAAAGTGTTCACTATTTGGATGAGTCCGGTATCCCTGTCCAACACATGGGACATAGCATTATAGAGTTCCTGATATGGTTTGACAGCCGCCATCATTGCTATACCCACATCCTCATTAGATAAGACATTGGCACCCAACAACACATGAGCCTCATTAGTGAATTGCTCCACAAACTGTGTTAAAGACTCATTTTTATGAAAAGATATTGTTAAAAAACTGCCTTGCGTTGAGCCATTTTTGCTTTGCCCCCAAACAGGCGAATTACAGTCTCCTTCACCTCTTGGTACGCTAAAATACTGTCTTTAAGATAACAAGTAACTTGATCGGCACTTGAAACATCCAACGAAGATAACAATAGTTTAGCTTTTCATTGATTGGAAGCCCCTCTATGGCAAACTCAAACTGCTCGAAAAACCCAGTGTATGTTATCACCACGGTTAAATGAGGGCAGCCGTCACTGCAGATTTTTTTCCTCAATGACCTTATCTAATATATACTCCGTACAGTCTAGCCACTCTGTCATGATTCTCAAAAGGTTGGTAAGTTGGTTGGCATGGTCACCCACCAGAAGCAGTTGGCGGAAGGCATAGTTGAGCTGCTCAGTAATATTCTTATTCTCCTGAAACAACACTGTTTGCACCTGAAGTAAGGTATCCAAAACAAGCTTCAGTTCCCCATAGTGAGTTATTTTGACCACCGGGGATAATCCCTCATCAGATCAAGCTGGTTGCGCCATAAGTACCATTGATGAAGTTGTGATTAGTTGATCGATGGGCCCCCTGTAGTGAGCACCACTGTTAATTCTCAGCGTTTGGGCTTTATTCCGCTGAGTTGGTTTTGCACAGGGTATGAGCCACTGAGCAACTAAATTGGATGATATGAGGATCGCCAACTTATCATAAAACTTAATAAAATATGTATGGAGCTATTGCCCCTTATTTTGACCTTTATTTTAATATAAATTGCCAACTTATCTGCATACTCCTCTTTTCTTGTAAAAACCTCCTCTTTTTAATCTTCCATCAGACTCTTTATACCTCAGTTCCCCAGCTGGATGTATCCTCAGCTTGGTAATCTTATATTCTACTTCTCTTTTCAAATTATTCTCATCTGTATTGAATCTCACCATAAATCCTCTCGATTTGCCAAATGCCTCATTTTGATGCACTTAAATTATCAGTACCAGTTTGATTACGGTGGATTCAATTTATTTCGCCATATTGACTTAGGGCTTATCATCCAGTCATATTGGAATTGTGATAAGGAACTTATCATTCAGTCGAGGGGTGGATAATGTCAATAAATTGATATGGTTGGATGATAAGTCACATATTTATTGGGTAGTACTTATGAGTCAAGGTGAGCCTTAAGATTTGTGTGGTAGATTATTTTAATGTGGAGAAAATCAATCAAAGTAATAGTAGTTCAGCGAATTGAGGGAATTTTGCTAAAGCCTTGATGAAGAACAAAACCCCTAAAATTGTAGCAAATATATAATTGCTATTTGGAAGGGTTGAACTGACTAGGAATACCAAGGATTAAGAGTTGAGGATAAGACGAGAAGAGGAGGTCTTTTGAGAAGTGATAGAGTAGTAAAGAGTTTTGTGGAAGTAGTCCATTATTATATATTAAATAAACTGGTTCTGGTGGAATGATAGCTACTTATTTTTTAATACTTTATTGTTCTTTATTATAAATCAGCGATCATCATATCACTCATCCGTTGCTTAGTGGGTTTTAACCTCTGCAACCAGATTGGCGGTTTCAACCTAAACCGCCAAAAGTTAATTGTTGCTCACTCTCTAGACCTGGAACATGTTCTAGCCCCTTGTAAAATAGGTGCTATATGCACCAATGAACTGCCACACTGTCTAGCGTCCATTGAAAATCTTTATTAAAATTTAGCTTTTGTGACCAATTTCAGATGTACCTGATTTACTATACCATGTCATCATGTTTTAGGCCAGTGGCATAGCCAACAGATGAACATTGATTTTGGATATTGCCTCTTTGTCATTTTCCTGTAAGAGATGTGGTGTGGAATTCTCACTAATTGAAACTCTCACAATAGAGCCCTCAATTAGCTCAATTTCTTCATATGAGCTATCTCCATTGGACCTCCCTGTCATGTGCACATAACATCATAGTGGGGACCAGCCCCAAAGATAAGGATGGGCACCAGGAGGCCCAGAAGGTGAAGCTACAGGCCCTCCCTGACCTGAGGCGCACCCTATACCAATGCTGGGTTCGGGCAAAATATGCCCAGGTTGGGACTAGTGGTGTGCCAAATGCCCAGCCCCTCACAATGGCCCAGGCATTAAAACGGATGGTTTACCAAACTAACATGGACGGTTCCATTCAGTTTGTCAAGAAACAGGGTTTTGAAACCTGTTTCACTTTCAAAAGAATGTGTTCAGGTTGAATCCAACTTCAATCAATCACTTGAGTAAATTCAGTTTCGGTTTATTTAACTAATTCAGATGGAAGCGTTGCTCCATTGGTGGGTCAGTGCTTGGGTCCACTGCAGCAAACCTCATATTCCCCCATTAACGCTTAAATGTGTTTTCCCTGACCAACATTCCTTGTTGGTCGACTTCCCAAATAACCTTTTCCCGTTTAAGTTTTAATTTTATGATATTCTGAACGATCCTGTGTGCAAACCTCTTCAAGGAAGTCTCGCGCTCCATTAACCTTGCCATTGCAGATACATTGCAGCTCTCCCCTCATGCACCATTGGTTCGCCCAGGTTCCCTCCAACCTGGTGCGCTTACCCCATTTTGTTTTGTGCACCTCGTTGCTTTTGGTGGGTTTGTTATTATAAAAATCGAACTTCTGTTCCTAAGTGGTTATTGCTCCAGCACCCTCTGATGGGCTCTAATTACTTTAGCACTAACGGCTAATTCTCTGGCGTTGGCTTTGTGCAACGCGCACTGCCACGCTGGGAACAGGAGAGTTATAGACACTCTCCTTACACTCCCACAAGATTTTCCTGACTTCTTAGCCCCATATAAGGATGTCTTCGATATGAGACTTGAAACTTGACTCCCTCCTCATCTAGAAAATGATCTTTCATTTCAGCTAACCATGCACCTTGTTAAGATTAACTGCCCGTTGTACCCTCACATGGAGGAAGAAGACAAGGCTCTGGGCATATGGCTAGATGACATTATAGACAAAGGATTTATTATCAAGAATACTTCCCCCATTGCCTCACCAATAGTCTTTCTCCAGAAGGCTGATGAGACCTTATGGCCTTGTGTGAACTATGTCCATGTTAGCAATGTGACATTTCTGGATCTATACCCCTCCTCTTGGAACGAAACATTGCTCAGGCCATTGCTAAAACCCTGGTTCTTTTCAAAGTTGGACCTGGTTAGTGCATTTAACCAGGTGAGGTTTAAAGAGGGACAAGAGTTTCTTACAGCCATTAGGATAAGGCGTAGGATTGTCCAATTCAGGGTGATGCCTTTTGGACTAAAGAATGCTTCAGCAACCTTTCTATGCTTAATTGATGATGGACTGGGGGACCTAAGGTTTACCTATGCTGTCACTTGCATTGATTACATATTAATTCATTCCCCAACCCATGAACAGCATACCAAGAATTTGTAGGCCGTAATGGCAGCCCTTCTCAATGCAGGTCTCTTTGTCAAGCCTTTCAAAGGTGATTTTTTTATAGGAAGTAACTTTCTTAGGAAACCTGGTCCTTAAAGGATTATGATGCTGCCCACCATGTAAGAAGGAGGTCGTTCAGTCCTGATAACCCCCACCACCCAAAAATAATTATGAAACTTCTTAGGTACTGTAATTTTATTAAAGAAGTTTTCTCTAAAGCTTTCCTATCTGGTTGCACCCTATATTCACTGACAGTGAAGAATGCCCATTTCAAGTGGCCAGATGAGTGTCAACAAGCCAATTTAGACAATTAAAGAAATTTTCTTCAGCACCACTCTTTCAGCATGCTGACACATCCAAGCCATTTATTGTGGATTGTGAAGCATCTGCAGTTGTTCTTGGAACGATACTCGTTCAAGAGCACAAAGTGATGGAGCACCCCCTGGAATGCTTCCCAAGAAAATTTGCATCCACATAACAAGCATGGGCAATTTGTGATATAGAGCTTGCTGCAGTGTCATGGTCTTTGGCACATTAGATATATCTTTTCAGGGTGCAAAGCATGAAATCACAGTGTGCACTGACCTAAATCATTATTATATTATTGTAAACCCCAAAAAACTGTCTTACTGTCAAAAATGCACATACAGGGATCTTAGTAACTTTTACTTCGTTAATGAGTTCATAAAAGAGCTACTAAATGTGATGCCTATTATGTCAAGACGCAACCCTATCTTGTCTCCAGGCCCAGAGGAGGACCTGTCTGAGCTCACCACTGTGGTGCTTTCCACCATAGGCCTTTCCATTACCCCAATTATGGTAGCATATGCTGATATCTCTTCAGAAACACCCATGTTCAAATGCGTTTTAGCAGGTCAACTATGTTGCCTAGAGGAAATTGAATTTGTAAATGGCCTGGAGACTAAGCAGCGCAAATGGCCCCTTTACCACTTAAAGGATGAGATAATCTTCTTTTAGAATAGGATTTGGGTCCCACTCACCTTCCGCATGAAGGTTTTTGAAGATCACCACACCCCACCTTCAGTAGGCCATCCTGGTTTAAATAAGTGTGCTGAGTTATTCAATTGAATCTACAATTAGGATGGGCTCTCCAAGGATATCCCCAGCTTGGGTAGCAAGCTTTGTTACCTGTTCTCGCTCTAAATCAGGCTGTAAAGGTAAAAATGGCCTGCTCTTCCATTGGCTACAAGGTGAGGGTCCCTGGACGTCTGTCACAGTGAAATTAATCGTGGAACTTTCATGTCTAAGGGGTTTGATGCCATAATGGTGGTTTTGGATAGGTTCACCAAGTTTGCGTTGTTTATCTCATGTAATACTATGATAACAGCTGCAGATACTGCAGCACTTTTACTCACTCATTTGATCTCAATGTTTGGTTTCTCATAAAAAATTGTAAATGACCATGGTCCACAATTTACAGCCAGGTTTTGGGATGCCTTGTTGATACTTTTTAGTATCAAATCCTGCCATTCTACACCATATCACCCACAATCAGATGGGCAAACTGAGAGTTAATTGAGTTTTAGAACAATATTTAAGTTGTTACTCTTCATCACCCAGGATACTTGGGCCATGGACCTTCCTCTGGGGTAATTTTCCTACAACAATGCATCACACTCTTCCACTGGGTTCTCACTCTTTGAAGCAGCTTTAGGGGTATAACCCATCATTCCATATTGAAGCATGCCTAACCTCTACGGTTCCTGCAGCAGTGGATTAAATAATCTAGATACAAGACACCCAAAGCTAGTTCAAGAGCACTTATTAAAGGCCATAGGAGATTATAAGAAGTATGCTGATAGAAAATGACTCTCAGGTAATGACATCTCTGTAGGCTCACTTGTTATGCTTGACACCCGTCACTTGAATATGAAAGTTCCCTCTAGGAAGTTGGCTAGTAAGCGCTCTGGTCTTTTAAAGAAGAAAAGAATTTTGGGTAATGTCTTATACCACATCAAGATTTCCAACCATTGGAAACAATACAATATATTACATATTTCACAATTATCCCCCATTAAGGGAGAGTATATTACTACCCCAGAGCATAATATTGTGGGGGACTTTCAAGAGACATATGTGTAGGCAATACTGGCCTTAAGAAAACAAGGAGGTCTGTTCAGTACCTGGTTGCATGAAAAGGCTACTCAGTTTATTAAAATAGCTGGGTGAGTGCAAGGGACTGTGAGAATTGCAAGGAGTTAGTGGCTGAGTTCCATGAGTCACATTCTGAGGCCCCCTATCCATCTAAGAAGAACGCTGCCATTTTGGCCAACAAACTCCCTACCAGATACAAGAGCTATGCTCTGGTTCATGTACCAGGAGGAGGGATGTTTCTATTCAAAAAGGAGAGTATAATGTAAGCCTTGAGACTCAACCTCCTGGGTTCAAATGGGACAAGTTTACTTATAAAAGAAAAAGGGACCTAATGCCCCTGTAAGGCCCATGGCCAAACTGGGGGACTTGGCCAATGTTGTTGATAAACGGTGTTTAACAGCATTGGCCCCAAAGAATCTCTCCACAGCATCCCCCTTAGCTGCTTTTTCCATTGTTGACAAGATAAAGGAGGTTTGTAGGGAAGTAATTCAGGCCAGAGGCCAACAGCAGCACCTCCACCCTCCCCTGGCCTTCAACCTGCCATCCCTCACCTCCTTGGAAATGGAGAAAATTGACCTCAAAACTCAGGAAATGGTTCCTGAGTCAAGAAAACTGGTCTAGAACTAGATACCCAAAATTATGTGTCTTTGAATGCCAATATTAGTTGATAATTAATTTCTAAAAAATTTTAATAATTTATAATTTTTGTCAAAATCTAACTTCAGTGAAATCCAATTCTGCCGCCCCTCTGATCCTAGAAAATCCACTCAAGTTTGGATCACTGAGGGCCATCTGTCGTTATTCTAACCAGATGGAATCCTCAAATGATTTAGCGTTATCTGGAATGATATAGCCAATCCCAGCGGAATGGTTTAATGATTGAAATTCGTGTTATTTGGTTCAATTTCTGGTTAGTTGCTCCCCAATTTGGGTTGAGCTGAAATTAGTATTTCACTGAGTTTGGTAGTTAGGTTCAAGTGGGGCCAATCGGTGGCCCCAAATTAGTAGAAGGATCACTGGAGACTAATAGCTGAGGATGATCCAATTGGTATCAGTCAGCGGAATCAGTGTTTGATGCCAACTGCCATTGTGGTCAGTTGTGGGATTTCCAGCGGAAATCTGATGTATTCACTTCAAATGTTTGCTGCCTGTACTGATTATCCAATGTTGGTGGATCTGAAAATTATGAGTTCAAGGCAGCTGAGGTTGTTTCCGGTGCCTCATTTATTATCAAGATAAGATGAGAATAGATGTCAGTGAGATGCTGAGATATTCCGAGTCAGACAAGCGACTGAAGTAGTTTCCAGACAGTATTAATAATTTGAAGGTCACTTGAAAATTCAATGTATTTCAGATTATTTATTTTATATGTCTCACCAGTGACTTAAGGCTGAGGATAAGCCAAAGCTAATTTGGACTTTTAGAAAGGATGGAGTGAGAGGGTCAATGCCAGGGAAGAGTTAAAGTAGAAGAAGAAGTATAAGATGAAGAGAAGTGGTTGGCTGGAAGAACCAGCAGAAGAGCAGATAGGTCAGCAATGGGCATAGTAGCCCTTTTGTAAGTAGTATAAATACCTGGCGCTTCCCTTTCAATAAATATCTCCTGTTGCCATTTCTACCCTTGTTTATAAGTTTATTATTTATTATGTTGGTTGGAGTTTAGGTTAAAGGGGATCCCAAAATGGCGTGGGTGACACGCCAAGGGGTTAGCTGGTGCTGCTAGCCCTGAAGCCTATGGTGAAATGGCAAGGGCTGACCAGTCTTCATACTGGTTAGCCTGCCAACTAGCAGAGCCCAAAGTCAAATTTCTGACATTCGTGCTCACTACAGGGGGACTCTGCTGGTTGGTGCTTAAGTAGCTAAAGGTTGGTTAAGAGGTGGTGGTGATGCGCCACTGTGGTTTGGTTCCAGTGATTGTTGGTGGCAGGGAGGGGCAAGCCCTGGACGCCCACCCCACACGCTGAGTTTGGAATTAGGAGGATTACCATCTGGTTAAGTGGGGGAAATGTCGTAATTTTAACCAGATGGAATCCTCCAATGATTTAGCGTTATTTGAAATGATATGGCCAATCATGTTGGAATGGTTTATTGACTGAATTTTGTGTTATTTGGTTCAATTTCTGGTTAGTTGCTCCCCAATTTAGGTTGAGCTGAAATTAGTATTCCACCAAGTTTGGTAGTTAGGTTTGAGTGGGGCCAATCAGTGGCCCCAAATTAGTAGAAGGATCACTGGCGACTAATAGCTGAGGATGATCCAATTGGTATCAGTCAGCGGAATCAGTGTTTGATGCCAACTGCCATTGTGGTCAGTTGTGGGATTTCCAGCGGAAATCTGATGTATTCACTTCAAATGTTTGCTGCCTGTACTGATTATCCAATGTTGGTGGATCTGAAAATTATGAGTTCAAGGCAGCTGAGGTTGTTTCCGGTGCCTCATTTATTATCAAGATAAGATGAGAATAGATGTCAGTGAGATGCTGAGATATTCCGAGTCAGACAAGCGACTGAAGTAGTTTCCAGACATTATTATTAATTTGAAGGTCACTTGAAAATTCAATGTATTTCAGATTATTTATTTATATGTCTCACCAGTGACTTAAGGCTGAGGATAAGCCAAAACTAATTTGGACTTCAGAAAGGATGGAGTGAGAGGGTCAATGCCAGGGAAGAGTTAAAGTAGAAGATGAAGAGAAGATGAAGTGGTTGGCTGGAAGAACCAGCGGAAGAGCTGACAGGTCAGTGATGGGCGCAGTAGCCCTTTTGTAAATAGTATAAATACCTGGCGCTTCCCTCTCAATAAATATCTCCTGTTGCTTATTATACCTTTTTTATAAGTTTATTATTTATTATGTTGGTTGGATTTTAGGCTAGGGGATCCCCAAAATGGCACGGGTGACATGCCAAGGGGTTAGCTGACGCTGCTAGCCCCAACGCCTAAGGTAAAACGGCAAGGGCTGACCAGTCTTCATCTGGTTAGCCTGCCAACTAGCAGAGCCCAAAGTCGAATTTCTGACACCATCCCATTGTGGATCACAGAATTATGTTGCCAGAGCTTCTACTGCCTAGTGCATAAGCTATCTGGCAACTCCCTAAGCCCAGGCTGTTTAGTCGCAAGCACATCAGCCTCTCCTGCTTAGGACAACTTTTGACCCCTTTCCCTACTTCCTAGCATTTAAGACAACTTCCTCTGGAAGGGGCAGTTGCTGGTTCATTTTCTCCCTTAAGTTTAATAAAACTGATCATTTTTTCAGAGAAATATATATCATGGACTCATTCATGTTTCCAAAAAAAATTTCATTAGACCCAACAAAATAAGCCATGTTTTGCATTTTAGGTCCAAAGGTCATCAAGTGGGCCCTCCAAACACTTTGATCCAGCGGCTCACCAAATGATGATTGCAATGATTAAAGTATATACCATGAGCGCACTATGCCATTCTGCTGCTCCTGAAGAGTCTTCAGATCTGCCATAATTGCCACAATGACCTGCCTCTTTGTAAACACATGGAAGACAATCTACAGGTCTGCTGCCCCTTGCTCAAGGCAGTTAGAGAATTTGGATTAATTTGCCCCATTGATCTACTAAAAATTTGGTGGAATATGAGTGAAATTAGGTCTTCTCCTCCACTAATCTCGATTCTCCATCTGGGGGTGAGGAACAGTCTTCATCCCAGCTTCAAGGTGTAAACCAAGTGCCAGATTATCTGGGCTATCTTGCCATGAGACAATCTGGCCCAAATTGTTAATAGAATGATCCACCACCCAGATGACGCTTCCAATCCCTTGACCTATTATAAACACCCTAACAGGCATGAGACAAAGCCCAAGGCACCCTACATTTAAATCAAAATGATATTATTCAATTCAAGAACCTGATCAGCATCTTCTCAACTCTAAAATTTTCAATAATTACCAAGATTTCTCTTATGATAAAACTGAACCAGAAAATTTTAAACTGAGCCCAAAGGTTACCGACTGCCAACCTAGGAGAATTAGTTAACCTTCTTGCCTCTTTCACCCTTGGGAGATGTCCTGCAAGGCCCACAGTTGCCTCATTGCAGCTATTTGGTTTGCCATGTGAAATTTGTGTGTTCTTAAATTTCTATCCCTCATAAAAATCATAGACCATCCCTTCTACAACTAATCAGAACTTCTCTTCCATTGGAATTCTGGGCTTTCCACCGGGTTGTTACACACCCAGATTGGAAGCCCAGTATTACATTAATCAGCAGGTTTCATGGAATAATACATACCTTAAGACTCTTACCTATTTAATTAATTCCTGGAGCCTTTCTTTTTTGGAATTTTTGTAGTCTACTTATGGGCATCTCTTATGACATCCCCACTATAGTCTACAAGCATAGATGAGCTCCATTTGCCCAGATACCATCTTTTTTGTAAAATAACTTGATGGAAGCACTCTATTTTTTATCCCTCAAAGTACCATAATACCTCAGTAAGAAGTTCAGATAATAGTGCAGAAAGTGTATCATCAATTACATTATCACATCCTGCTCTTGGTATACCCTTAGAAGTTCATTAACAGCTAGATTGTAACTTTCAGTTCATCTTTTCCCAAATAATTATGAACAACAATTTTGAAGGCTTTCCAAGTTGCTTTCTTTTTCTCTTTCATGTATTACAGCACATTTGTGGTGCCCATGGGCTTCCTCATCTATTTTAAGTCAAATTAATAGTAATGTGCCATCTTTATTGATGGAGCTAATCTGTTTTTAGAGATAAAAAGTCACTTTACCATATACATAGCAAAAATTACTCACTCTGTTATCAATTTTTTAAGGCATATTCAATAAAAATAAATCTTGTATATAAACCAAATAGTAAATTTGGTTTAGAAAATATAGGTTATGGATATATCTTTTTTACTTATAAAAATAAATAAAGGTCTATTTGTTATATACATTTCATATTTACTCTGTAAATCAAATTTTTTTAGAATGTCAAATATAGCCTTATAATGAAATAAGTGCAGATAGTTTCCTTAAGCACAACTAAAATGTTTGTTTAAATAAAATGGCTTCTCTAGGAACAAAAAAGGGTTTATTTAGTGTTTCCAACTTGTCTTTATAACAAAATTATAAATATTTTAACTTTATTATATTTTCCTCTGTCATAAAAATTCATAAATATAATATTGTAATTCGAGGGAAAGGAGAGCTAAAACATTTGTTTTGTGTAGCATATTTGTTTATTCTAAAATAATTTGTGTAGGAATTAACTGTTTGACTTGGAAAGAATTTCAAGTGTAGACCAATGCAAATATAGTGATGTGCCATGAGTGAATTAGACTATCAGGTCTCTGACTGTAGTTGTACAAATAAATTTATGGCTTTCTCTTATGGTAGGAAACTAGGGCCTTGTACATCAAGTAAATCAATAAATTATCATTTACAACAGTGGTCCCCAATCTTTTTTGGGCCACGGACTGGTTTAGTGTCAGAAAATATTTTTACAGACTGGCCTTTAAGGTATGGTGGATAAATACACAAAAAAATAATATGACTGGCTCAAAAACTGTGGTATTTTTTAAATATAATCATAAATGTGAATCCACCGTGCATTCATAAGTAACTTTATTAGCAGCGTCCTCATAACATAGCACCAACAACATAACATGAGTAACATCCTCTCCACCTTCTAACACTCTCTGGTCGCTAAGGTAACGTTTAAACATGCCTTAAAAATAAGATACAACACAAACAAATATAAAGTGCATAAAAAATACAACTCACCATGACGCTAAATCAGTGGGAGCCCTGAGCTTGTTTCTCTGCAATGAGACGGTCCCATCTAGGGGTAATGGGAGACAATGACACCCAAAGTGTGTTGCTTATGTCCAGTCTACTTTATAATTTTGTTTTGGTTGCTGCCACTGCAGAAAATCTTTCCTAACACAAATAGGATGTCAGAAATGGCAACAGGGTTTTCAGTGCTTTTGTGGCGATCTCAGGGTATTCTGCCATGACTTTAATCCAGAACACCAGCAGAGTTGTTATCTTGAACATACTTTTAAGGCCACCATCATTTGCAATCTCCAGCAGTTGATCTTCTTGCATAAACTGTTATGAATGGGTTCACATTATTATAACATGAGGAAATTGGGAAGTAAGAGCCTCATAGCTGACTCTACTAGGGACCAGCCTGCCAGAGCCAGTCCCCAAACCCATCCACCAAGTTTTGTCATTGCCACGTGCCCTTGGATCACTGTCCACATGATGTAGGAGAATACCAAAATCCACACCAATGCCACACCAAGCTCACTAATAGAGCTCATATCTTTGTTCCAAAATGTCGGAATTTTAACCAGATGGAATCCTCCAATGATTTAATGTTATTTAAAATGATATGGCCAATCCTGGTGGAATGGTTTATTGACTAAATTTCGTGTTATTTGGTCTAATTGCTGGTTAGTTGCTCCCCAATTTGGGTTGAGCCAAAATTAGTATTCCGCTGAGTTTGGTATTTAGGTTTGAGTGGTGCCAATTGGTGGCCCCAAATTAGTAGAAGGATCACCGGCGACTAATAGCCAATGATGATCCAATTTGGTATCAGTCAGCGAAATCAGTGTTCAATGCCAACTGCCATTGTGGTCAGTTGTGGGATTTCTGGTAGAAAGCCAATGTATTCACTTCAAATGTTTGCTGCCTATACTGATTATCCAATGTTGGTGGATCTGAAAATTATGAGTTCAAGGCAGCTGAGGTTGTTTCCGGTGCCTTATTTATTAAGAATAAGAAGAGAAGTGATGTCAGCAAGATGCTGAGATATTCCGAGTCAAAGTGAGCAACAAAATTGGTTTCCAGTGCAATTATATCAACTTGAAGGTCAAATACAAATTCAATGTTTATTTTGGATTAATTATTTATATGGCTCACCAGCAACTTAAGGCCAAGGATGAGCCAAAACTACTTTGGACATTGGGAAGGATGGAGTGAGAGGGTCGACACCAGAGAAGCAAATAAAGTAGATGAAGAAGAAGAAGAGAAGTGGTTGGCTGGAAGAACCAGCAGAAGAACTGATAGGTTGGCGGTGGGCGCAGTAGCCCTTTTGTAAATAGTATAAATACCTGGCGCTTCCCTTTCAATAAATATCTCCCTTTGCCTACTCTACCTTTTGTTATAAGTTTATTGTTTAGTTTGCTGGTTGGAGTTTAGGTTAAAGGGGATCCCTAAAATGGCGTGGGTGACATGCCAGGGGGTTAGCCGGCGCTGCTATCCCCAACGCCTAAGGTGAATTGTCAAGGGCTGACCAGTCTTCATACTTGTTAGCCTGCCAACTAGCAGAGCCCATAGTCAATTTTCCGACACAAAATATTATTTAAAATTAAATAATAATTCTTTATGCAAGCAATTCCTTTATTTGACTTTTGAGGATTTTGTAGAAGACTCAACTGGCCATTCAGGGCAACCTGTCCCCAAATAAATAGTACTTTGCAAATATCAAATAAGCTTTCTCCTATGCCAGGTTTCTGAACTTTCCAGCACATCTCAGGCAAAAATTACATACCTCACTGAATCATCATTCATGCCGCCCATAAGTCCAACGACATATTGACTTGGATGCATTATGGCTTCAGAAAGTCAAATTTCCCTTGCTCCAATTCCCTCACATCTGAAACCTTCCTATGAATTCCATATTCAGAACCAGTACTGACTGATCTGAAGCAATGTCCAGATCAGGTGCCACCTGATTCATTACATCACCCCCTGTGAAACTCAAAATCCCTGGACCATCCCCAGACACTGCATGCCATCTTCTCCCATTTGCCATGCCACCTCTTCCTCCAGGTTACCTTTCCACTTTACTTGCAAACATGGCTGTCCCTTCACCCATCTCCCAAGCTCTGGATCCAGCACTCTGCGTCAATCCATCTGTCACTTCTGGTGGGCAATTGCCCACTCCAAACTTCCTCATAACTTCTCCTCAGTATCTGCCAGGGCACATGCCATCTTGTCTGCCCCCTGGTACACTCCATCCACAGCTCCTTCAGACGCTCTTTGTAGATTCACCTGTTGCTTCTGGTGGGCCACCGCCTGCTCCAAACTTCCCTGTAGCTCTCCCTCAGTATCTGCCAGGGCACATGCCATCTCATCCGCCCCCCCAGCACACTTCATCCACAGCTCCTCTGGAAGCTTTTCATGGATCAGTCTGTTGCTTCTGCTGGGCCACCGCCCGCTCCACACTCCCCATAGATTTCCTTCAATATCTGCCATGGCAAACGCCATTTCATCCACCCCCAGTACACCTCATCCACAGCTCCTCTGGACACTCTTCATGGATCCACCTGTTGCTTCTGCTGGTCCACTGCCAACACTGTACTTCTCCATTGATTTTACTCAATATCCACCATGGCATGCTCCATTTCATCCGCCTCCTGGTACACTTCATTCACAGCTCCTCTGGACACTTGAGGTAACCACACCAGAGACTGAAATTGTGACACCTCTTTTAAATCACCATAGCACCATTCCTCCTCTTTTAGAACCTCCACCTCCTTCAACTCACAGCCAGACCATTCCATCCTTTCCAGAACATCCACCTTCTTCCACTCATGGCAAAACCAAGAAAAAATGGAGTTGAGTTTAATGTAACAAACAGGTTTGCACCAATATTCCATGAGGAAATAGAGAAGTAAGAGCCTCATATCTGACTCTACTAGGGACCAGCCTGCTAGAGCCAATCCTCAAACCCATCCACTGAGTTTTGTCATTGCCACATGCCCTCAGATCACTGTCCACATGCTGTAGGAGAATACTGAGATCCACACCAATGACACACCAAGCTTACTAATGGAGCTCATATCTTTGATCTGAAATATTATTTAAATTATTATTTCTTTATGCAAGCAATTTCTTTATTTGACTTTTTGGGATTTTGTAGAAGGCTCAACTGGCCATTCAGGCTAACCTATCCCCAAACAAATAGTACTTTGCAGATATCAAATAAGCTTTCTCCTATGCCAGGCTTTTATGAAATGTCCAGCACATCTTGGGCAAAGATTCCATACCCCACTGAATCATCATCCATGCTGCCCATAAGTCTGATGTCATATTGACTTGGATGCATTTTGGATTCAGACAGTCAAATTTCCCTTACTCCAATTCCCTCACATTTGGGTTCCTTCCTATAAATTCCATATTCAGATCCAGTACTGACTGATCCAAAGCAATGTATGGACCAGGTGCCACCTGATATGTTATATAGACATGCTGAATTCACCTGGTTTGTTGACAAATGGGTCATGAATCCATTATTTGGCAGTTTATGGGTCTTTTGTGGTTAAAAAGTAGTGCTCAAACTTTTTCAAAAGCAACTACAGATGATTGTGACTAGCTGGGATAATGAAGGCTTGGGCCCAGTTTTTTCCAAAATCCCCATAAATGTTTGAAACATGTCAAATATACCCCTGTTCACATGCCATCCCCACAAATCCAGTTTGGTTTTAAATGCAGCTATTTTATCTGCCAACTTGAAGAAAGTTGTCATTTCCCCTGAAGTGACTGATTGAGTTCTTTGAGCAGGTTAAATATGTTGCACAAGTAAGTGAGTTTTGCAACCCATTCCTCATCACTGAAATGTGCTGCCAGCGATAACTTTTTTGAGAGAAATATCTGCAGCAGCTCTCATAATTCAAACACTCTGTCCAGCAATCTCCCTCAGGATAACCATCATATTTCTGTATATAAGAGAAGGTTTCTGTGCTCTGAGTTCTTCCCCTCACAAAGCTGCTCAAACAGGTGTGAGTTAAGGGCATGTGCTTTGATATGGTTAATAACTTTAATGACATCATTTAATATGCTGTTAAGTTCTGGTGGTATATTTTGGCTAGCCAGCATTTCCCTGTGAATGACACAATGTGTAGACTCACTTTCAGGTGCAACCTCCTTAATCTGAGTAGTTAAATCAGACAGTCATATGGTCATGGCAGCAGCTACATCTGTGCATATGCTGATACAAAAGTTCCATTTCAGTTTTCCTGATATATAATCATCCAGCAACTTAAATAGTTCTGCAGCTGTGGTTTTGGTTGACAATTATAGTGCACATAATTTATCCTCATGCACATCCTTCTGATAAATATTGTATATAAACAAGTAATATTGCCTTGTTGTCAATATCTGTAGACTCATCAACCTGGAGAGCATACCTCAGTGATATACTAATCCTCTCCAACAATTTGTTTCAATGTCCTCTGCTGTTTCCTCAATGCACTGAGTGATGGTGGTAGCTGAAAGAGGCACCTGTGCTATCTTTTAAACTGCAGCCTCTCCTAGAAGTTCATGGCAAATATCTCTAGTGGCTGGTAGGATCAATTCTTCACCAATGGTTAATGGCTTTATAGCCTTAGCAATACAATTATCCACCAAGTATGATGCTCTCAGTGCACTCATATTTTTTTATGTAATAGCCCTCATTAATTGCTTCTGTCCTTCTTGTTCATGCTTTTTTCTTTCAAAATACTCAAAAGGCTTGTCTTTTAATGCAGGGTGCCTGGTCTCCAAGTGGCAAAGCAGTTTTGAAGGCTTCATTGCCTCATTAGAGAGCTGGTCGCCACATATTATATAGAGCGGGCTTGATGTGCAGGAATCACCTGCTGTGATAAATCCATATTTTAAGTAGGAGTCCTGGTATTGTCTGTTAAATGCAGCTTTTTTCCTTCAAAGTCGTAAGCTCTTCTTCTGTCTCCTCACTGGGCCTTTTCCAATTCGCAAAGAAACTTTCCAAAGATTTTTTTTACTCATTTTGCTAACTTGGGGTATAATTTTAGTGGCAACATACCATGTGACTGAGACAAGCATCAAGAAAGAGTCATGGATGGATGTAACAGTGCAAATCCGGTCATTTTTAAAAAATAAAACCTCGTTCAGACTCAGATCTACTTAATAAAACATATTCACTGACTGACTGACTGACTGACTGTTATTTGAAACCTTCAAGTCTGAAGGGTCAATCGATTTGGGTGAGTGGGTGAGAATTGGCGAATCTTATCAAATCTGAAATTATCGACCCTGATGGGTTCAATCTATTTGGGCGACTGGTTGAGAATTGACTATCATTGAATAATTCACCAAATTGCTCGCCTGAAGCTAATCGATTCTAATAAGTTTAATCTATTTGGGTGAGTGGGTGAGAATTGGTGAATATTATTTAATATTTCACCAAATTGCTCACCTAAAACTCAACAAAAATCAGTATTAGAGTTTAAGTAGATTAAGTAGTTAGGATAGCTCACCAGCCACGAGGGCAACAGCGGAGCTGTTGGTTCGAGTGGCTCGAGAGTAGTGCTGGCACAGCTTATAGGCTACAATGTGAGCTTATCATCTGATAAACTTTAAATACTATAGCGAAGCATGAATATCTGGATGTTAGGTTTATAAAGTTTAAAAACCTGCCTAATTCGGTTCACCTAATTAATGAAATACTTTTGGCAAGTTAAGTAAAGTTGATTTAGTAGTTTGGAAGATATGTCACACAATGATTTTATGTATAGAGATGTTTCGGGTAGCAGTTTGGTGTTATTTGATTGATTCGATAGGTTTTTTTGTTTGGCCGAGTGGTTGATAACTTTTATGTGAATCGATAGGACACAGTTTAGCCTTGAGGGGTGATTAGTTATTGATTTGTTTTGATAAGTTCAGTTAGGTTTACCTGAGTGGTTGATGGATTTTGGTTGATTCGATTGAGCAATTGGATTTGGCTGAGTGGTTTTGTTTGTCTATAATATAAAATCTAAATTAATAGATTGAAAATCAATAATTTTATAGACACCGTAGCAAAGCACGGGTAAACGGCTAGTAATGAATAAAACAGAAATAATGTAATTTATTTATTCTTTCTCTGTGGCCCGGTACCAAATGGCCCATGGACCGGTACCGGTCCGTGGCCTGGGGGTTAGGGACCTCTGATTTACAAGTCTAAATTCATATTGAGTGGGTTTGAACTAAAGTAACTACTAACCATTAGGGTTTTCTATATGCTTAGATTTTTTATTCTTTTACTTTCTATCAAATGTATTAATTTAACTAATTTCAAAAATCTAGTGGAACATGAGTAAGTCTACTAGTTGATAATTTAAAATCGATAGAACTGAATCCTAAGCATAAAATATAAAAAACATTTTAATAATCTAAATTGATTACTATCTTATAAGAGAAAATATATACAGACACATAAAGTTATAGTATAGTTCACTTTACTATCCATCTACCCTTGTGCTTTAAACAAAGGGCAATGTACCCTTTTTTCGAAGCCATTTTCTAATTTACTCACAATCTTAAATTATGCTTTCTTTTGAATTTTAAATACTACTTTGGATAGTTTTAAACGTATTTATAATCAAATAAACGTAAGCCCTGTTCTGTAACTGGTAAATTATAAGTTTAGTTTAGTGGTGGATTTACTCTAAAACGTTGGATTATATAAATTTTTCTTTTGTCCTAGCTTTTTGGATCAGTTGTGAATCGTTGATAAGTCTAATGATAACGCTACATCGGCCTGTGGTAAAAGCGTCGGCAGAAAAAGCGTAGGCTACTTAAAAACGAGAATCTAGATTTGTGAATGAGAGTGACTCAATGGCAACTGCATCCTGAGTTCAACCCTGGCAATTAACTTGAGTAGGGGACGATTATGACTGTTGGTGTTGCGCACCAATGCCCCGAAATGAGATAGCGAATAGCAAGGCAGTCCATTAAATTACTGGCGTATCAGAATGCTGCACGTGGAGGTTTACCGAGATATATTATCCTTTTCGATTGATTTCGAATTTTCCATTTTCCCATCGGTGCGGTATCGTCCCAGGTCAGCCCACCTCGAATAAAAATCGATTTTTGGATGAGTGGAAACGAAAGTTTGCGATACTTCTTCAATAGGCTGAGTGGATTGTAGCAAAAAGACCAAATTTGATACATCTAGCCATCAATTTTAGATGGAGCAGTAAATATAATTATCAGCTAAAATATTAACTTGTTTAGATGAAAGTTATGGGTCTGTAACTGTAATTTTTTGATATTTATGGGTATAATTTGTGGTTTACATACGGCGAGCAATAGATGTAAGGCGAAAAAGCATGACGTAAATCCAACAAGGGATCCTTAGTGACACCAAAATCAAACCAACTCCACCAAGTAGATGGATACCATAAGCTAGGCATTTGACATTTGCAAGGCTGCGGAAACTCACACCTGGTTCTCAATTACGCGCACAGACATAATCATCAAAGGGTAAAATAAGCGCCCAGATTTATAATCATCAAGGGGTAAAATAAGCGCCCAGATTTATAATCATCAAAGGGTAAAAGATAGATTTACATGAAGTTTTATTCTGCATTTTTTTTGCATTAATTGTTGCGTATATCCATGGTAATATTGAATTAGATAATTAATCTAAACGATCTAGGCGATGCGCTCAATACCAATGCATCGGAGTTTGCTGGTGTGTACTCCTCTGTTTAATTTAGAATCACTGACAGAAATACTGACCCCAACGCCCAACTGCCTTGCAAACCTTCAAAGGAATTTCCGTTTATCCTCGCCGATGGAAGTGGTTCAAGGGATCACGATAACACTAGCTTTGGTGACTGGACGCTCATGGATGTGAGTGAAGCTAACAACTTCCGACTTCTCAAGGTGAAACTGGTACTTGGTGATAGCAATATCATTGTATGCATAGCTTTTAAAAATTATGGGAAAAAATTATAGCCAATATTAACTTCCCTACCCCTTCACAATGCCCTACAGACTACAATCCTAATTTCCAGACGTGTACAAGGACCCTTACCATCCTTGTTGCCAATTGTATCAGCGGCGCCTGCAGCAGACTAAATAAAACTTCACCTCGCTTATAGCATAAAAACGATTCAAGTTTGACCATAAGCAAATATGGGCTTACATTAAATTCTTTTGTGGTTAAGTTAATTATTAAATTTTTAAATTTACATTGTTAAAATAGCCTTCCTAATACTGTCCTTACCACTGGACACTATCTCAGATATAGTTTTAGAACTTTATGTATGTCAACTAATTACACAAATATCTTAAGTCATCATCTTGCTATAGTGATCTTTTTATATAATACAATTCAAAGATAACAACTTAGTATCTTAATGTCATACAATTAAAAGTCCAATGTTGTATTAAGAGTAATTCAGGTTTTGATATGAATAGCATAAGCCAAAAAACCCTGGTCAATTCTCAGTGGAACTCCACTAAATAGGGTTATACTACTGCCCCAAATCCTCAGTCAAATTGCCCTATAGCTAGTAGCAGGGTTATGCCAAACATGCAGCCAAATCAGGGGGTGTTGTTTTAAGGGTCCACTCCATCCCTTCTCTAACTTAGTCCAAGCATCTATACCATGACCACCCCCTTTTATAGCCTTGGAGGGGGTTTTACCAAAGGCAAATAATATCCCACCCAATGATTGGATAATATATATTAAATCACTTCCTCACAGATATATCCTATCTGTTACCAATCCTCCATCAGCCATTCCATCTAGGCAAGATGAGCCTCAAGAACCCATATAGGTTAAAATCCCATATTACTAAACTTGGATGCACTTAACCTATACTGAATTTCCAGTCCAACTCACTTTGAGCTTTGATCAATTTAAATACTAAGCCTTGAGATATTAATAGGGTTTGCTTCTTACCACCCTTGCCACCACTAATAAAATCTTATAAAAAAACTATTTTTTAGTATCAACATCTCAATTATTTTAAATACAAGTGGTCAAATCACCCCCTAAAAATAATAAATCCCAGAAGTAGAGAGTGTAACATATCCCATCGACTATATCTTCTTGTGTCACATACCACTGATGCCCCCACTCTTATGCTATCTGCCATGGTCCACCAGCTAAAGCGGGTGCCAGACAAAAGTTTTCCCAAAGCTTCCTCATTATCTGATATAGCTCCTAGGCTGATAACTTAGGGTCTATATTAGGAATTTTTTATTTCTAATAGTCCTTTTATTTGACTCATTCACAAATAAAAATGCATGGTAGCTTCTCCTTTTGGATTAGGCACCACTAGTGCTAAAAAAGTGTGTAACATCTCCTGCAAAATATTATTGAAATCCATGGTGCAAAGCACCAGCGAGTATCAAAAAAGTTTCTGAATTCCAACAAGTGGTACTCACTATAAGGGGTAGTACACCACAAAAAAATTATTAAAATGGAGAGTGTTGGGGTTAACCCTCACAACCTCCTCACAGCTTCTGATCCCCAGCTAGATGCTTTTGCCAAGAAGCTAGTCAGTGCATCATCTTGGCAAAACACTTGAACAGCACTTTTTCCAATCCTTTCATGAGGATATTCCAACTATCTCCAAACCCTTTCAGAAACAAAATTACCTCAGGTGAGGGTAGCATTGCTTTATTTCTCTTTGTCTATGAAGCTGTTATATATGGAACAACTGATCCCAAAAAGCTAAAGCACATACTCCCCTGCCTCAGATGCTCTACCCAAGAGATGATGGTACCTTATATGGCCACCCTTAAAACTTGTTCAGAGGTAAAAAATGATCTCATTAAGGAATTTGGATCCATGCAGAGCTTGCATAGGAAAAAACAGGTGTTTATGTGCATAAGTCTACTTGAGGGGGAATCATTTGCCACATTTGTTGACAAGTTTTACAATGCAGCCCAGCCTCTCCTGCTTGTTAATATGCTACCTTTGGATGATGTGATTTCTGCCATTCTGGCTGGATTATCCTCTTACCCTTCCATAGCCTGATATATTGTCTTAGTGAAGCGTTCCCTACGGAATGTTCAGAATATAAAAGAGTCATTATTAAAAGTTGATGATCTCCATGAAGCTACGCCTACACAGGAAGTCATACTGACCCCTTTGGTGCTGACTACCCTTCCAAAGCCAGTTCTGAAGGGGCGTCCCAAACTAGACTGCCATCCTCCATTGGAGATTGGCTAGAGGGCAACAGGGGTGATAAGGTCGGGCTCTTTCTCCTCAGCTGCACCCCAAGTCAGCCTTATTAAACCAGTTGAGTTCTAATCACACCTGCACTCTCTCTTAAGGGGTCCATCACTATGGCTCCACCCTCTCATTCCTCAAATTCATCCTATAGAACAACCACGGCCTTACCCCTGACCCTGCATCAAAAATATTCTTCTCCTCACGTGGCTCCAAATTTGATGCTGCTATGATAGTCCCTCAAAAAGCCAAATGGGTAGATGAGCGCCAAAAGGCCCTCCCTTGTGAGAAAAAAAGCTGGTTTCTCAGCCTCCTATTAGCAACTCGTTGAGGTGCATTGAAAATCTCTATGATGATGAATCTGAAAGGGGTGGTGAAGATGCAGGCTATTATGTTCTGGGTGCCCCAATGGAAGTGCAGCTACCAGATAGGTTGATGCCTGAAAGAATGGATATGGCTATGATAGCATGACAAACCTATCTTTAACAGTTGTTGAGGTGTTCAGAGGTGATTGATACCATCTGTAATGGTCGATGATCCTACTTGGATCTCATAATGTTGGGAATTAGGAGATTTGGGTATTTTGATGGTTGCAATTCCATTATTCCAATGAAGTTTTCATAATTAGGTTAATAGTGGATAATTATTTAAGTGGTTGTCTTTTTTGGAGTTTTTCTCATTCACCAATGAGTTGCCATGACGCCATTATTTATGAAGGCTTTTATGCGCCTCATGACTGATAATGCATTTAGCCTTTTTAGATATTATTTTAAAGTGATGTTGCTCCCAATGGACCTCACTTAGGAATTATATTCTGAGCTCTGAGCTCGCCCCAATAAAGGTTTCTGTATGCTAGGCCTGTTATAATTTAATATAATTTAAGATTGTATTTTATTTATTCAAACAGGTTGTTTCAGTGTGGATGGTGGTGCAATAGGAGGTGAGGAAGGGGGTGGATGTCCTGAGATCCTTTTGGGTGGTGATGCCCTGGCAGAGTAAAATATCTCAGCACAGTGTTGGCTGGGAGTTTGTTAAAAGCTGCAGCGCGGGTGACCAGAGGCTGGCAGGACATTGATTTCTGCTGCACCTCGGCCCATGCCCATCCCTTCAGGATGGAAGTTGCCGGAGTGGCTCCAAGGTGATAGAGGCCAGTGCACCACACCTCATCCCGGTATGTCCAGTGAGGCCACCTGCCCAAATAGGAGTCTTGGGGGTTTGGTACAGCTATTGCCCTTTCCCTCATGGGAGTGACCCCATCTGGGAGTCTGGGTTCATGGCTGGTGGTGGGCTGGGCCTTGGGAGCCCCATCCATTACACTGTTAGTGATGCTGAACAGCTTATTGGTACAGTGATCAATAAACCCAACAAGTTTATACCATCCAATTTATTAAGGATAGATACCCTGCGATGGCTCAATGCCTTTCCTCCTCTCTCTGTTTGAAAGAGGTTATCGCCCTCCCCTCTACTTTTGGTAGCACGATAACCAAGGCAGAAGTTGCCATCAATAAGGTGTGAGTTCTAGCCATCCTTGATACAGGTGCTCCAGTGAACATGGTCTCTTCAAAGCTCATAAAAAAATTAAGTTGGCGCCTGACCTGAGCTAGTTTCAAGAGTTCAGAACTGCGGGGCCCAACAGCATGCAAGCTATTAGAGCCTACTCTTCTCTACCCATACAGATTTGGGAAGCTTCTACTGGCTGCCCCTGCTGTAGCATTAAACAATAATGAATATGACCTGCTCATTGGCACTAAATTCATGATTGAGTATGATGGAATCATTAATATGAAACAGGGATTTCTCTCCCTTATAACTAATAAATTTACCCTAGTCTTTACAAACTATGAGCCTAAGAGAAAAGAATATACATGCATAGTTAAGTATCCTTCCTCCGCCCTCATTCTTACTTATAACATGTCAGGAAGAAACACAAAAGGCTGCCTGACTATGTGGATGCTTCAGAGGGCCTTCCATTGTATGCGTCAGAGGAGGTAGTAGTCAAGGCAGGTGAACAAAAGGTAATAGACACCAAGATTACTATGCTAATCCCCCGCAACTTCATACTGCACTTAAAAACATTGATGGAATAAGTCTCTGGAACCTTGAGTGTTGCCAGATATCCTAGACCCTGCCTACCAGTGACCCATCAATATTCTGTTGGAGAATCTTACTAACAAGGGTATAGCCATAAAGAAGCATCAGGAGGTTGGAAAAGCCCTGCTGATTCCAATTGAGGACATCTGACAAGTCCATTATATTGGGTCAATGTTAGATCTGGGACTACTTACTGATCAAGTAATATGTGCTTTGCCCTACACTCAAATTTCTGAGGTCTAACTCCCAAAGAGCTCAAAAAAGTTCACTCTCTCATGGAGTCCTATAGTGACATTTTCTCCCAATCTGGTACTGACTATGAACATATGAAGGGTTGAACTCATACCATTGACGTTGATGATGCTCAGCCTATTTGATACACGCCTTATCAGAAATCTAAGGTTGAGGAGCTCCAAATGAGGACGAAGATGAAACAGTTGCTGGATGCGAGGCTTCTGGTGCTTTTTCAAAACACTTGGTCATTCCCTCTTCTACTGTTAGGGAAAAAATGGAGGTCATTGGTAGTTATGGACTACTGCAAATTGAACAAACTCAAAAAGAAGGATATC